>JAKSYS010000772.1:0-26447 GCA_022925895.1 Fragilaria crotonensis | reverse complement strand
ATAATACATTCGTCACCGGTGCCAACAGGACAGCCTTCGAGTTTAGTGACACATCAAACAAGTGTCAAATTCCTGTACTACTGCACAGTTTACTACACAATATTGCCGCAAGGTAATACTCGGCCATTCTATACTCATCAGGTTAACATCACGTGCAGGATCGACGGATCTCTACTAGAACAAATCAACCTCGGACCTTCACGAGGTCGTCCGGAGTCGATGGAAGCGCACCATCCTTCAGAATCGACGATCCACTGGCTTCGATGAGACTTGACGGTCTCTTTTGCGATGCGGCATAGACTTTGGTACCCGACATGCGTGCATCCAATTCTTCTTCCAATCCACGCACCATTGTTCTGAGCACTCCATCGACATTGTAAGCTCCGCCCGCAGGACGCCACAATTCTCCGACCACCTGCGATGGTGTTTGGTGTGTGAGTAATCTCGAAAGCAAGATTACATTTTCCATCACCACTGTCGAACTCATTCACCAACTTACCCGCAAGGTCATGACAATTCCAAATGTCATGACACCAAACAAGACACCCTCGACTGTCAAAATCCGGTACCCGCCAATTGTTTGTGTCCCGGCACCCAATAAGGGGAAGCTAACTAGTTCGATGAGGCCCAGAATCCACAACAACAGCATGTGCACTTGCGGCAACTTGCGCTGCAACGCACCCAAACGACCAGCTCATGCCTGTCGCAAACTACGGACTGTTTCGTAGACCGAGGAGGGGACGCCGACAGATGTCATGTACATGACAGATTCCAAGGGATCGTCAATGGGACGAGCGGAAAGCAGGACGGCAGGATCGGCCTGTAAATTTTTGAGATCATCTCGGACGTACTGAGAAATTGACTTGAGAACTTGCGTGTAAATGCCGCGCCCTTGACAGACAAGAGCTACCTGTTCGACCAACGATTTTGCCTCCGTAACTTCGTTGAACAGCGCATAGTAAACCGCTTCTTGCTGTTGGTACATGAAATAATACGTCTGTCCAACCAAAATACTGAACAGCAGACCTGCCACGGTCAAAAAGTTTTGCACAAATTGTGATGAATCCTGCGACAAGACTTGAAAGACACCTGCGCTGTTCATGGACGAGGCTAGCAGCATGGCAATGCCGGGAAGGCAAACGTGGACGCAATTCCTGCTAGTACCGAAGGAACTCCAACTCGCAAAAATGTCACCAATTGCACCCCTTGCTATCTTCCTTGGTGTTGATATCTGCATTGATCTCCATTGCGGCTGTTTTTGAAACGAGTGCGGCCGCTTTTTCCAAATTGGAATATTGTGGCTGCTACTTGCGCTCTTTGGATTGCTACTATCCTTGTCATTTTTGTTGCTCAACGACACTGAAAGCCGCTGTAGACGAGGGAATGAGATTACCTTGCTTGGTGAGGATGTTATCAGACCATCACTTGAAGCGAAGAGAAGCGAGAGGAGGAAAGGCAGGACGACGACACGAGGATATCCCATGGTCCTTGCGCTTTTTGTGTGTGAATCCCAACACCACGTATGTCATCCACAAGATACGTACAGTACTCGGATCACTGGAGTATCATTACCGCAAGGGACGAAAGTGCGAAATACTCCGAACGCAGAGCATCCTGAAGCACACTTCGGTAAAACGGAAGTCTCCATACCATATATCTATATATGGATATGCATATGTGGGATAATGAACTGTACTCCAGTAGTTCATGCGTACAGTACTTGTACTCCAGTGTCAGTGGAACACTTAATACTAAATTAATAGTAGTACCATACTCGACAGTACTCCGGTGGTGCCCTTGTTTCGTAGCATACTGAGAACTGAGAACTGAGCACCACTACTGTCTATAAGTGAACGGGAACATGAGACACTATGCTACTTGGTACAGTGCTACTGGTTATGGAGTACCGCGGTATGACCACAACAAGTATTAACTCATGGATTTCCAACTGATGGATTGATGATCCGCGCAGTTTACGACTGGTACTGAAGTTGCATGTGCATCGTGTACACATAGTAACTTTGCGTTCTGCATCTGAGTGCACGTATCCAAACAACACGTTATATAGAGACTTTGGACGCACGACACAGATGAGAATGACAGATGGCTGTGCCTAACGAACCATTGCTATTTTTAGCTATTCCGATGGTGAACGTCCAGATGCTTTTAGTTCTTCCTGCAGTCCATCGCGGCTGAGTCGTCCGAGATAGACCTTGCTGATGGCATCAGCAAGCTTCAAGCAAAGAAGGCTTGCTAACATCGATATCGGTAAATCGGAGTTATCTGTAGGATGAGGTCGAAGTTCAAAATTCTTCGGATCCAGTCTCGTCGCGTCAGAAAACTCACCGAGCATGTCGTTGTCCTCGGCTTTCATGCACTCTTGAACATCAGAATCGGCCTTGCTTGAAGCTGATTGAAGTGATCCTCTCCTTCGAACTTGCCCATTAACGTCGCTACTTCTGTGTGACTGGTGTGAGCGTCCCTTGGAGCGCCTGTTGCTTGTTAAATCTTGTGTGCTACCTATGGATGTGTATGTTTCGTATGGGTATAGTACAAATTGTATTATACCGTGGTATAATACCACTCCATTTTTGAGGGTGTTGTATAATTGTATAATTGGAATCGTGTTTAGAGTTAGGGTTTCACGGTAATGCGGGCAGGGTTTGCTAATCACGGTGCCAAGTATAGTCAAAACTTGATTAACAACTGATGATGACTGACTACTGCTGACCACTGACTACTACCAGCATTGTGGGGTAATCAATCAGTAGTCATAAAATGTGACTACGAAGAACCAGGTGTGTTGTGTATAGTGTATACTCGTCGTTGGTGTGTAGAAAAGAGGAGCCCTGCACCACCAGTCAGGGAAGAATAAGCACAATGTTGCCAATAAGAAAGACACATTAAGGAGGTCCAATTCCTGTTATCTTTACACCTGATGATGATGGTTTGTGGTGCTGTGGCGCTGTTATGAGGCATGATAGTGCAAAAGTAGCACTATTGCCCATATCAGTGCTAAGTGGCTGGTAACTGAGAAGTCATATTCATCAAAGAATGATCGGTGACAGAATCATTGTCATGCATCTGAGAATATGCTCAGGCATTAATAGCACTGCATGACAAAAACCTGTTGAGCAGTTGTCACTCTTGACCTTGTCAGAAATTTTGTTGCAGTCCACGGTGAAGCAAAATGGCAATTACTTGTCCCCAGTTTGAAGCCTAAGGAATCACATTCATTGGAAAATGTTCTGTGATAGAATCATTTTTATGCATCTGATCAGAGACACAAGAATTTGTAGCACTGCATGACAAAAACCTGTTGAGCAGCTTTCACTCCTGTCCTTGTCATGAATTGCATTTGCTGCCCAAGGAAAGGCAAAATGAAAGTTGTCCCCAGTTTGAAGCCCTAGAAATCACATTCATTGCAAACAGTGCTGTGATAGAATCATTGTCATGCATCTGAGAATATGCTCAGGCATTTATAGCACTGCATGACAAAAACCTGTTGAGCAGTTGTCACTCTTGACATTGTCCAAAATTTTGGTTGCAGTCCAAGGTGAAGCAAAATGGCAATTACTTGTCCCCAGTTTGAAGCCTATGGAATCACATTCATTGGAAAATGTTCTGTGATAGAATCATTATCATGCATCTGATCAGAGACACAAGAATTTGTAGCACTGCATGACAAAACCTGTTGAGCAGCTGTCACTCCTGTCCTTGTCATGAATTGCATTTGCTGCCCAAGGTAAGGCAAAATGAAAGTTGTCCCCAGTTTGAAGCCCTAGAAATCACATTCATTGCAAACAGTGCTGTGGTAGAATCATTGTCATGCATCTGAGAATATGCTCAGGCATTAATAGCACTGCATGACAAAAACCTGTTGAGCAGTTGTCACTCTTGACCTTGTCAGAAATTTTGGTTGCAGTCCAAGGTGAAGCAAAATGGCAGTTGCTTGTCCCCAGTTTGAAACCTAAGGAATCACATTCATTGGAAAATGTTCTGTGATAGAATCATTTTTATGCATCTGATCAGACACACAAGAATTTGTAGCACTGCATGACAAAAACCTGTTGAGCAGCTGTCACTGTTGACCTTGTCATGAATTGCAGCATTTGCTGCCCAAGGTAAGGCAAAATGGCAGTTGCTTGTCCCCAGTTTGAAACCTAAGGAATCACATTCATTGCAAACAGTGCTGTGGTAGAATCATTGTCATGCATCTGAGAATATGCTCAGGTATTTATAGCACTGCATGACAAAAACCTGTTGAACAGTTGTCACTCTTGACCTTGTCAGAAATTTTGGTTGCAGTCCAAGGTGAAGCAAAATGGCAGTTGCTTGTCCCCAGTTTGAAACCTAAGGAATCACATTCATTGGAAAATGTTCTGTGATAGAATCATTATTATGCATCTGATCAGAGACACAAGAATTTGTAGCACTGCATGACAAAAACCTGTTGAGCAGCTGTCACTCCTGTCCTTGTCATGAATTGCATTTGCTGCCCAAGGTAAGGCAAAATGAAAGTTGTCCCCAGTTTGAAGCCCTAGAAATCACATTCATTGCAAACAGTGCTGTGGTAGAATCATTGTCATGCATCTGAGAATATGCTCAGGCATTAATAGCACTGCATGACAAAAACCTGTTGAGCAGTTGTCACTCTTGACCTTGTCAGAAATTTTGGTTGCAGTCCAAGGTGAAGCAAAATGGCAGTTGCTTGTCCCCAGTTTGAAACCTAAGGAATCACATTCATTGGAAAATGTTCTGTGATAGAATCATTTTTATGCATCTGTTCAGACACACAAGAATTTGTAGCGCTGCATGACAAAAACCTGTTGAGCAGCTGTCACTCCTGTCCTTGTCATGAATTGCAGCATTTGCTGCCCAAGGTAAGGCAAAATGGCAGTTGCTTGTCCCCAGTTTGAAACCTAAGGAATCACATTCATTGCAAACAGTGCTGTGGTAGAATCATTGTCATGCATCTGAGAATATGCTCAGGCATTTGTAGCACTGCATGACAAAAACCTGTGGAGCAGCTGTCACTCCTGTCCTTGTCATGAATTGCAGCATTTGCTGCCCAAGGTAAGGCAAAATGAAAGTTGTCCCCAGTTTGAAGCCCTAGAAATCACATTCATTGCAAAACGTGCTGTTATAGAATAATTGTCATGTATCTGAGAATATGCTCAGGCATTTATAGCACTGCATGACAAAAACCTGTTGAGCAGTTGTCACTGTTGACCTTGTCAGAAATTTTGGTTGCAGTCCGGTGAAGCAAATGGCAATGACTTGTCCCCAGTTTGAAGCCTAAGGAATCACATTCATTGTCATGCATCTGCATAGTTGACAGGTTCAGGCTTGGCCAAGAAGGAGCTTGGTTCCATGGTGCTGAATGATGCAGGATGATCATAAGCAGCAATGGAATTCTGTGCTGGTTGGATTTGCTGCCGGTTTGTGTGCTCGTCTGATCACAGACACTGCATGGTACGTAGCAGAGTCTGCAATCAGACTTGGAGATGCAGGAGATGATCATGTAAATGTTTCTTTCAGATGCATTGGTGATGTTCATGACACCCAGTAGTGAGCTTACTCATCGGTTGAATCACAAGTCAATGCACAAGCCCCAAATGTACAGGGGGTCCCTTTGTATTGCAAAATCTGAGTGCTACATTGGAGATGCAGAACAAATCTTCTGTCAAAGACTGTCAAGGGTGTATCATAAATGTTTTTGACACCCTAGGATTGTTTGTTGTGAGCTTACTTGTTGGTTGAATCACAAGTCAATGCACAAGCCCCAAATATACAGGGTGCGGGGTCCCCTTTGTATTGCAAAATCTGAGGGCTGCACTAGAAATGCAGAAAAAATGTTCTGCCAGGGTTTGTCAAGTTTGCATTGATGATATTGACGGTATCCTTTGATTGTAGTGGGGATATACACCCATTGACTAGTGTGCAATTCAGTGTGTAACCACCTGATACAGGGCTTTCACGTAAATGAACATTCTGCAGTCAGATATTAATATTCTGCAGAATTGATCTGTTGTGTTTTGATGCATATGTATGGATTGTATTGATGGCATCCTGAGATCCTCTCAATCTTTTATGCTTATTGACTTCTTGAAGATTCAATTATGATGCCAAAATGCTAACAAAAAATACGCAAAAATGATCAATCAATCAATTTTGGATTTTGAAAAAATCCAAAACTGGCATTTACTCCATCAACAAACTCCTGAAACTCATTTACAGAAGTTCCGGTAACGGAAGTCGATGCTTGGGTTGTTATAGTGCAACTGATCAGCTCAGAACATAAAGTACTTCTGATTTGTGTAACTACAATACTAGTAGATAAGATGTGATCGCATCCTAAATTTCATGTTAACATATGTCGCTAACACCAACACTAACTCCCAAAGCGAATATCATTGCGGGAGCTTCACTCAATGAGTCTCAGGCTTTTGATGATGGAGTAAATGCCAGTTTTGGATTTTTTCAAAATCCAAAATTGATTGAGTATTGATCATTTTTGCGTATTTTTGTTAGCATTTTGGTATCATAATTGAATCTTCAAGAAGTCAATAAGCATAAAAGATTGAGAGGATCTCAGGATGCCATCAATACAATCCATACATATGCATCAAAACACAACAGATCAATTCTGCAGAATATTAATATCTGACTGCAGAATGTTCATTTACGTGAAAGCCCTGTATCAGCAATTGTGGCAAATTACACACTGAATTGCACACTAGTCAATGGGTGTATATCCCCACTACAGTCAAAGGATACCGTCGATATCATCAATGCAAACTTGACAAACCCTGGCAGAACATTTTTTCTGCATTTCTAGTGCAGCCCTCAGATTTTGCAATACAAAGGAGACCCCGCACCCTGTATATTTGGGGCTTGTGCATTGACTTGTGATTCAACCAACAAGCAAGCTCACAACAAACAATCCTAGGGTGTCAAAAACATTTATGATACACCCTCTACAATCCCTGACAGAAGATTTTTTCTGCATTTCTAGTGCAGCCCTCAGATTTTGCAATACAAAGGGGACCCCGCACCCTGTATATTTGGGGCTTGTGCATTGACTTGTGATTCAACCAATAAGTAAGCTCACTACAAACAATCCTAGGGTGTCAAAAACATTTATGATACACCTCTACAATCCCTGACAGAAGATTTGTTCTGCATTTCTAGTGCAGCCTCAGATTTTGCAATACAAAGGGACCCCACCCTCTATATTTGGGGCTTGTGCATTGACTTGTGATTCAACCAATAAGAAAGCTCACTACAAACAATCCTAGGGTGTCATGAACATCACCAATGCATCTGAAAGAAACATTTACATGATCATCTCCTGCATCTCCAAGTCTGATTGCAGACTCTGCTACGTACCATGCAGTGTCTGTGATCAGAGCACACAAACCGGCAGCAAATCCAACCAGCACAGAATTCCAATAGTGGCCATTGTTTCTTAACTTTTCTTTCTGTTACATCTTAGGTACGCGTCAACAGAGCCCATGGGTCTTTTTGGATTTGACACTGCTGTTGCCAAATCCATTCAGATATGATGATTTTGAATGAGGAGTTCTTTAGGACTAGTGCTTGCTGTTGCACAATTCTATTCAAAGGTATCTAAGCCCAAGATAACAAAGGTGGTCGTCAACACTACCACTGCAAGGGTCACAAACTTGGACAAAGCTAGCTTTTTGCAAGTCCAATTGCAGAGGAACACTTCGTAACAATAGCAGTGCAGGATGGAGGATGAATAGCTGCCTGCACAATAGTCAATAGGAAGCAAAACTGATGCTTCATAGCTAATAGAAAGGGTAAAGGGCGCCGTCAGCACCACTGCGAGGACAGCAAAGCACACCCTGACAAGTCTATGTTTTCCAAATCCCACCAGTTCAACCTTTGGAATGCATTGTTGCAAGTCTGCACATCAGCTGAAAGAATAGCAAGTCCAGCAGGATTGTGCATTGACTTGCACAACAGTCAATGGTTGTGCTTAGTGCAAAAGCATGACAAGTGTCATCAACATCAGCAGCGCAAAGGTATATGCAATTCCTGCCAGAAGCTGATTGGCATCCCTCAGTCAGACTTCTCATTTTATGTTAGCAGGCATCCCACAACAGTCGCTCATGGCTGGGGATTGTTCACTGCTTGACATGGGCAAAAGGTACTCGGTATGCATGGCAGATAAATTTGCTAGCCTCCTCCTCTTGTTTGCCGCAAACAATGAAAGGATTACAGGTTACAGTCCATATTCTGCATCTTCAAGCTTGGCAGCAGATTTTACACCCTCTAAGTGCAAAATGCACATGGATGGGATGCAGCATCATAGTATGGGCACAAAACGTTTATGGGAATGAGTTGTCCTTAATGTCGAGAAGTGATGTGAACACCACTGATGCACAAACAACACGCAGCCCTGACAGTTGCTTGTTTTGTCTCCAAGTCAGACCTCAGATTTCTTTTACGCAGCATTACAGTTTGATACAAAGCCAAACTCAAATATCTGAACTAAAAAAGCTACAATAATGCGAACCATTTGGCGCCATACTAACTAACACATCCTGCAAAAGACACTCCAATCATGTAAATGGAATACTATGCTGTGTTTTCATTCTGCCACCACTTTGATTGAATTATTGAGTAGTTATAGAGCAAACATATCACCCAAAAGTAATAAAGTCTGCATTGAAAAAGACAATTTTCATGTCAAAAAATTTGCACCTGCGGCGGGCTACTGGCTACTGTCAGAAGTGTTGTATTATACCACGTGGTATAATGTGGTATAATACAGTATAATACAACGCTAAAGAAATTTTTCCAATTATACACTTCCATAGTGCTACCCTTGTGCTCGCGTCGACGATTCTTGTTCTTCTTCGTGACTCTTTCTGGATGCTGTCCATTGAGCTCACCAATGTTATGATGAATGCCATCGATGTTCTTGCATGACTTGCGAGTGCGCACTGCGGTGGAGCCAGCTTTTCTTGTCTTGAACATTTTCGCGTCCTTTTTTCCGTATCCATGACTCGCGTCACTTTCCTCTGAATTCTCGTCCCTCCCATTGATGGCAACAATGTAATGGTCATTATTGATCCATTCAATTGTCTTGGGGATGGGGAAACGCTGACATGATCGATACATTGTTGATTTCTTGGGCTTGATTAAAAATGTACGTGCCGATTTGTGATTCTCGGTGATGAAATCGTTGCCACAATTATGGTGTCAGATTTGTCGCATTCTTTGTTCTTCACGTGAACTTACTGTTCCTGCTTTCTGGCAGTCCGGGGTTCGGAGAATAGATGTCTACAATTATAAAGGCTTCGTTCCTCGTTTGTATATTTAACAGAAGGGATGATCCGGAAAATGACGATTGTTCTTTCAAGTGATACATCAACTGTGTCAGTGATGTCGGAAGCCGAATAAATATGCACTCGGCACTGACGTAAGTGACATTTCATTCCCTATGAGCAAAAGTGTCCCATTCTTTTGTACGACGAGATTGTGGCTGGTATGTATTGTACGTACATTTTTGTTTTTTTGATTTTTCATCCACCCGTACCTTCGTGTTGTTTTGTCAGCTTTGATGATTTTTCCATACTCATCGCTCATCGGATCCGATTATATGCTGGCACTCCAAATACGTCATCAAACGACATGCTACTAGAGAAGTCGAATTGCGAGTCCTCTCAACAGTACTGGAGTACTCGTTTGACACATACTGTTACACCTGATGGCAGTACAGTTCTCCTTGCTGGGATAAAGAAGATGGGCATTTCTGTCAGGATCACCATTAACCAGCCACATAGGTCATATGCAGCAATGATGCCCAATGACTTGCTATTGAGTGTTCTATAGTAGTGGTACTGCGATTACTGCAAAATTCTTCTGTCCAAAATCTGGTTGTGCAATGATTTAACATAGGTGTCGTGAAACTCAAATTGGCATCAAATCTGTGCTTGTAGCACCTCCCCAAAAATCTGACACGGAGGGAACAATGCCGTACCTGAAACCGTGTGTAATTGTGAAAGTACCTGGCAGAGAAATGACAAGTGCTTCTTGCCACACTGAATCCCAAGGTGCATCGTATCATGCTGGACTATGGGTGTTCTTTTGCGGAGTCTCAGCATATTGAAGAAGGGAGATGTGCCAGAGAGATAGCTGCATAGAAAATGTAGGTATTGGTGGAGAGGGGGTGGTGGTTGGTGCCTTGATTAGCTAGGATGCAGCCAGCAATGATTTATTTGCCGCGATCGCAGGTGGAGCGAGTCGGAGACGCGGTGGTGATTTGCATGGTCACTGTTTTCAGACAGTTAGTAAATGCATTATTGATTGCTATGGCTTGCTACTTAGTAAAGAACTCTTAAACCAGAACTTTTGGCGCTGTTGTTGTTCGTCTTTTCGTACTACTGGCTGGGCATTACATGCCTTGAGTGCTGGCTCTTCTGTACTAGCACTGAAAACAGAGGTAGAGCCAGTTTCAGCCATAGTGAGTGGAATGAGTGGTGTGGTGTCTATGAACCTGACCTCAGCTTTTGATGAGGGCAAGAGTTTGTTAGCTAGTTCAATATGGAACGAGGTGGTGTCGTTTGGAGTTATTGCATCTTTGGAGCATGATTGATCATCAGCCATAGTAACATTGAAGGTAAGGTCTTTCAATGATAATGAAAGGTATTCATTTCAAGCATCTCCAGATCATTGATTTTGAGGTATTGTTGAGAGTTTTGTTGTCCAGCATTCATGCAGAAGAAGAAATGGTATGTCCATGCTGTCATGGTCCAAGAGAGAATTGCACCAAAGATATGATGCAACTTGATCAGATTAGTTGACATCTGGTGACATTCAAGATCAAACATAGGACCTTCCGGAATAGCATCATAGTAGCCAAGATTAGTGTAGCGATTCCAATTTGTTGTATTGCTGAGTTTTGCAGCAGTACTAGTTGTTTGTATTCTTTGCGTGTAAGTGATGCTGTGTTCATTGCTGGTATTCATTACAATTTGAGTGAGATCAGCCCATTCATTGGTAGCAAAGGAGAAGGATGGACCCTGAAGATTGAGGAGACGGGTTGATTGTGCACACACCATTAACTTCTATTTCAAGTAAGATGAAGGCACCGATGGGAGCGCCGATCCGGTACCAGGTAGGTACCGATGTTGAAGGCCTATACCTCGTACCGTGATACTACTGTACCGTACTCTTGTATTGCCTCGATATCAAAAGGCCTATCGTTAGTAGTATATGTAGTGGTACGACAGTACGCGGATTATGTCTGTTCTGAAACGTACGTATTCTAGCTACTATCGGTATGGCGATAGAGGTACGATACACACATGGAATGCGATAGAGCACAGAAATACTCTCTCTAGAGAGTGGCATACCTACGGCTACTAGTAGAGTCTGGAATACGACTACCGTAGTAGAGGTGTTCAAAAAAATGGTCGCATTCTGTGGGCACAACTGACACACTCATATCATTGGTTCTCCAATCCGCGAGTATCAGCAAGGAGATCATATCTGTACATGCTGTACATACTTGTATGATACTCGGAGTACAGCTGCTGTACCTTTTACCACCGCGAGAGTGGGTCATTTTTGAGGCCTGTGGCGTCACCCCGTAGGCCTCAACTACTACTCTAGGACATATTCGATTGTGGGCTCATTTATAACAAGGCCGTTCCTGCTCATTGGCATTGCACATTATACTACTTGGATATTGCAAATCAGCTTATAAAGGCGGAGCATGATTCATTTTGATGTTGTGATTGTTGGTTCCGGACCAGCAGGTCTAGCTTGCCTTTCTGGTATTCAAGAGCAGTACTCGTACGATACGTTAACAGAAGCTCAAAAACTACGAGCCGAGAAACACTGTCCTTGCGGCGCAAGGAAAAAGAAGAAGAAGCAGCGTGTTGCAGTGATTGATCCAAGCCCTCAGTGGATGACTCAATGGCGGCAACACTTTTCAACCTTGGGTATAACAGTATTAAGGTCTCCCGCCTTGGCTCATCCTGATCTGTTTGACTCGAACGCACTCCTTGCCTTTGCCACACGTCACGGACGAAGTTCTGAATTGATCGAATCTGGCTGCGGGGACATGGCATCCTTGATACCTCTTGGACAGACCCAGGTGGGACTCTGGAAGCTCCCGACAGCAAGCCTTTTTCTTGATTTTTGTGATGACATGACGAAGCGACTCCCACACGGCTATATCTGCGATTCAGTCGTTGACATATCAAAAGAATCGGACAATGACGAGGACGAAGAGTTCTTTCACGTCATGCTTGAAAGTGGAAACTTTGTCGGAGCGAAAGCTGTCATCCTTGCTACAGGAGTTGTTGGATATCCATCTATCCCTGATGGCCTCAAGAATGCACCAAACGTGATCTCATGGACTCAACTTGATTCCCTACTTCTTTCGAACCAAAGAAATCCCAAGAACCAGACGACGAAACCAATCACTCGTGTGCTGGTTGTGGGTGGTGGGCTTACAGCAGTACAGGCTGCTCTGAAATGCTGTAGTAGTAGTGGAAGCAGTAGCAGTGGTAATACCAGGATGGTGGTCACACTCTGCAGTCGTCGACCTCTCACAGAACGACATTTTGATTTGTCCCTGGATTGGTTTGATTGGAGGTCCAGTACGAAATGTATGGCTGACTTTTACAATCACGATGACTATTCTCAACGATTGATGACCTTGCGAACCAGTCGCGGTGGTGGTAGTGTCCACGAATGTACATGACACAGGTGAGGAAGCGACTCAATGTGTTGTTGGCGACGTTGTGTATCAGGGCACTACAGAAAGCGGATCCATGTTGGTTGATCTTGGACAACAGCAAGAAGGAAAACCACCATGATGTTTGATGTGATTGTTCTTGCATGTGGTGTGAGTCCGATTGTACCCAGAGCACTCTGTGTCAGAACCTCCTTCGACGATGGCCCGTGGACGTCATTGGCGGGTATCCCAAACTATCGGATGATTTGGAATGGACTGATAAATTGTTTGTCGTGGGAGGATTGGGGAGTCTCAATGTCGGACCGGGTGCTGCCAATGTTGCTGGCATGCGTCGTGCTGCTCAAATTGTCACCAATGCCTTGAACCTCCGGTCTTGGCTCCGTGATGAAGAAGAAGCCAATGTGATGCGCAATCCATTTGATGTTCTCCGTGGTTACTTCTCCAATGATGATGATGATGATGAGGAGGAGGAGACAGACAGTGACGATGGAACAACAACAAGCGATTCGGATTCGGATCTGTCTGAATGATCAGGGTCCTAGAGTCTGGCGTTGCTGTGTGACGTGTGTGTTGGTGTATCATATGGCAAAACAAGGCAAGCATACAGAAGTCGGAGTATGATATGTAGTGTCCCACATCCCACGGTGCGAGTACAAGTAATCTACCGGTAGCACTGGATTAAACGATGACATCTACTGGTACTGTAGTCTGTATGCAATGCCGTACAGTACTGCTTCGACGTGACAGATTGGCACGGAGGATATGCTGCATTCCAACCCCGTAGTTTCAAAACTTGATGCTTTATTGCGCTTATATTCATGGCAAAATGTTTTAAATCAACCCATGTTTGGGATATGGAAGTGGTCAACCGTGCTAAACCGATAATCGTGTGAAATCGATTTTACTTAGCGCTCGAAACGCGATGAATTTTTGGTGGATGGAACTGTGGAACGTGACGTACAAAAGGCAGACACTTCAAGTTTCAAATGTTTCTATGTACTCTTGTCGAATGTATGATGTCAATGATTATTTTTGTCCACTGGTCTAAAAAACTAGCATAGAGTTCGATTCGCCAAGACCAAGAAGACGAACTTATTTACTCTCTAGAGAGTACACGACAAACCAACAACAACAGCAACAAACCTTTCTCCTGTGCAAGTGTGCTGTCTTGTGCCTTGCGCCAACTTGTGTGCATGACTTGGTGCGAGGTTGCAATCATTCACAGTATTCGTCATTGATAGAGCACCAACGAATTGTACAGTACTATTACTGGAGTACGACTGTACCATTATATATGTATGACAGAAGGAACGACATGAACTGCTGGTTCCATCACAACTGGTTCGTGTCGACATCAGGTCGGTTGATCGTCACTAATGCTATTCTGGTTTTATTATGGATGCCTGTAACAGCAGCTGCAGCAGCAACGCCTGCGTCAATTCGATTGCCAGGAGCAGTACAGCACTTTGGACAAGAACCGACATTTGCAAACTCGATTGCCACAAGGAAGTCACCCAAGGGTTCACCTGACCTGGATTATCCACCAGATTGTTTCCAAAAACTCGAACAAGCCGATAAGAATGATGATGGGCGTATTGATTCCAAGGAGTTTTTAGAATTTTCACATCTTTTGGGATTACCTGACGACATTGATGAATCACCACTCTCACTCTCCATGAGATTTAATTATCTTGCATGTTTGTGTCACGAATATGGAGATGACGACGACGATTGTTGTTCTGATGATAATGCCCACATTGATCTCAAGGAAGCTCGGAAGGATGAAACTCTATTATATTTCATTTGTCGCTTGACAGAGACAGCTGTGGAGGACTACTATCCATCCTCGAGTCCATCGCGAGGATTTTTCCTGGCGCCATTTACAATACCATCGTTTACAGTCTTTGATACTCCAGAACCAACCAATGAGCCCACCAACGAGCCATCACAACAACAACAACAACCACATGAGCCATCATCCTTCGAATACATCACTCCAAATCCAGTACCACCAGCGGACGACACGTCCGCGCCATCAAACGCACCAGCAATACGTTGGATGCCGTGGGGTCCTATACCGCTTCCAACAACAGAACCATCCGAGGCGCCATCCTTTCCTCCGTCAATAGCATTGTCGACGAGTCCATCCATTGTCACCTCAACGCAACCATCACCTACTCCATCGATTACCAAGTCAAGATCTCCATCCATTGCTGCATCCAATGTTCCGTCAATATCTCCTACTACATCGATTCCATCCATTGCTACTTCAACGACTCCGTCAATACCTCCATCTATACTTCCATCTGTTACTTCATCGACTCCATCAATCACGTTTGGACCATCTGCAATCCCAACAACAACGACAACAACATCCACATCACCTGAACCAAGTACGTCGTCGTCCTCTCCATCCACGTCAGAGGTTGAAAGCAGAATGCGAATTGCATTACGAAAAACACAAGAATGGAGTGTGGCCTATCGAATGGAAATTGTGCAAGCGTTGACTCTTCTCCAAGGATCATTACGACAACGACTACAACAACAGCAATCGTGGCGACGATGGTTGCAGCGGCGGCGACAACAACAGGAAAGTACAGATACCAATCGACAAACAGCTCAAATTGTGAATGAAACAACTGTTTCGTGTCCATCCTCCATCACCTTGACACACGAGTGTCGGGATGTGACGATACGCGTATCCGTTCCTAACGGTACTAGTATTGAAGATGCCTCGATTGCCATTAATGATGCAATTGATGATGGATACTTGCAACGACTGATTGCGGAAATCAATCCCGATTCGACCACGACCGTATTGGGCGTTGTTCCTTCTGAAACAGTACCGTCCACAAACGCACCAACACTGTCACCATCACCATCCAAGCAACCACCAGAAAAGGGAGATGGTACCATTACACCAACTACGACTTCTACTACGAATAATGATACTGCCAACAGTGATCCATTCATTTCTGGTGCCAGCGATCCAGGTGGCATGTCCAGTGTGGCCATTGGTGCTCTGGTGGTTTTGGGGACTGCCGTGTTTTTGATTGGTTGTGCCATTGTGGTACGCATGGTGCGACACTCGTATCGCCAAAAACAAGATCGAGAAGCAGCACCACCAACAATCATACATGCCAGAAGAGGAGCATCCTTTTCAGAAGATGAGAATGACGACGAGATGATGAATCTCAATGATGGTGATGTTGAACTGGGTGGTAATGTTTCCGAAGACTCACGCGCCAGGAGACGACGACATGAACAATTGCAACAACGCGCCATTAAGTATCGAAGCGTATCATCGGGGAGTGATAGCTTTATCGATCCGTTGGATCCATATCTCTATTCTACATCAGCTCACGAAATGCACCCGTGGCACAATAACGGAAAGACAACCGACACGGAAACAACATCAGAGTCGACACCGTTGTTCGTCGATTCGTCGATCCATGCCTCTCCATACGAGGAGAACACTCACGACGGAAGAATGGCACTTGGGGTTGCCGTGGGGATTATTGCAGAGGATCGTTTCGAACAATTTGAGGACACGGGGGATCCTTTAGGCACTAGCTTTATGGAACGAAACGATGACGCACCGAAAGAGTTGGTACTCGCGTCTGAAACGGCGCAATTCGACCCAGATCATTCCGATGGGAGTGACTTATCGACAGACTCGGCTGATATTTGGACCGAACGTAACTTTAGTTCGCCGGAGCAGTTGATACAGGCTTCGGAAACTGCTCAATTTGACCCAACCGCTGATCATTCTAGGGAGATATTGCCAAAGGGGTTGGCAGCTGCAATTGCAGTCTCAAATGGAATGGCTTCGGATGCGATTAGTGACACGTCAACGGATTCAAGCTCCGACGAAGAGAGCAGTAGTTCTGCCGGGGATTCCACTTCGTCAAGTAGCTCGTCAGGCAGTAGCAGCACTGAGGATCTGGCGACAGGAATTACGAATTACGATCCGAAAACTGCTGAAGTAGCTATAGCTTCTGCAACGATGATTGGAGTCGTCGTTGGTTTATCACGGAGCGAAGACGAACGATATAATACCGATGACGAGTGGGACACTTCTGAGACGAATGCCATCGCCGTTTCGTCAAGTGGTGCTCCAAATGCTACCTTGATGACGTCGAATGCTACAAACTCCTGCAACGCTTCAGCGTCGAACGGCAGACCAGATTCAGCTCGAAGTTCACAACAAGAACCTATTGTTGAATTGCTGCCACTAGTTGCAGCGGCCAATGTCCCAGCTATGGCGTCATTCAGCGACAGCGAGTCGTCCTACGATGAAGGTCAGACTAGCGATGACGAGGAAAGCGTGGCTGACATCATCGTGCCTTCGAATATCGACGCGGCATCTCCTGTCACAGACGTCAATGCCATCAATACCATGTATGTCTTGCGACCTGATGACCTCCCACGAGAGCAAGGCATACGGGAATCAAAGGCCATCGGCGTCGGTGATGCCTCGGTTTCTGAGACGGCTGCTGAGGTAGAAAATTTCATGTCGTCTGAAATTCAGATGTCGTCGCCCGATCGAGACACCTCCATGTCCGGTGAAAGAGGACTCGATGGTGGCATGATGTTACTTGCAGCTCCAGTGGTGGCCGGGACTTATTTCAGTGGTGATGCTTCGTCAAGTGGCGCCTCGGAAGGTGATATTTCGAATGTCACAACAGATCGCAATCCACTGCCAGGAGCTGTCGTTGCAGCGGGAGGAATAAGTGGAGGCGCTGTATCCTCTCATAGCGATAATGAAGTGTCGTCAGCTCCTTCCACGGCATCTCCTACACCAGCCGCCGCAGCTGGGGCTCCTTTCGGTGATGATGCTTCATCAACTAGCGACTCTTCGAGCGCCTCGGAAGGGGATTCTTTGAGTGCCAACGCAGATCCAAATCCATTTTCAGGGGCTGTCATGACCGCGACAGGGATTGTTGGAGATTTGCCATCGACTGACAGCGATAGTGAAGGATCATCAATGCCTTCTATGCCATCTCCAACAGCTGCCGCCGTAGCTGGGGCTCATTTCGGTGACGATGCGTCATCAAATAGCGGCTCTTCAAGCGCCTCGGAAGGGGATTCGTCAAATGCCGACGCAGATCCAAATCCATTTCCAGGGGCAGTAATTGCCGCGACAGGGATAGTCGGAGATTGGCCATCGACTGGCAGCGATAGTGAAGGATCATCTATGCCCTCCATGACGTCTCCACGGACTTCTGTTAGTGATGATGCATCATCAAGTGGCGACTCGTCGAGCGCCTTGGAAGGGAATCCTTCCAATGCCAACGCAGATCCAAATCCACTGCCAAGGGCTGTCGTTGCTCTGACAGAGACAATCGGAGATTCGCCATCGACTGACAGCGATAGTGATGATATGGATTCACGTGGTTCTGACAGCGAATTTGTCCCCGCTCCTAATCCTTACCATGACTCTTTTTCAGACGTCAATAGTCGGCAGGTGGCAGCCGGTTCCTCAACCCCGGAGTCTTTGCGTGCATCTCGAAGCGATTTGAACGGATTCCGAGGCCTTTCACGGGCTCCCCTACCGGTCGAGGACTCTATTTCAGACTTTTCGACGAGGCAGAACTTGCATACATCCTCTGAAATCATGTGTGCTCCGATGCCAGCGACGGACTCCTTTTCTGATCTTCAGACAAGGCAACCCACATCTGCACTTTCACGTGCGTCCGTACAGCTTAGCATGATCGAAGACCCATTTGAGAAGTCCAGAGAAGGACCGAATACGGCTATGGCTGGAACTAAAGTCCAAGACGCTTCCCATCAACCTGAATCATCCTTGCTTCTCTTCCAACAACGCAGGAGTCAACGCCTTTCTGCCTTTTCCTCCAGCATGCGCGCCAACTCAGTAGCGAGACGGAAGTCAACTGCAGATCCGACCCTGACTCGTTCCTACGACAGAAACGATCTGAGGTCGAGTATGCCACCACCAACACTTTCCGGCTTATTCGACGTCCGGCTGCGGTCCCTTCATGAGCATACAGATCAGGACGATAAAAGCGATTCTTCCTACTTTGATTCCGTGGTAGGTGGTGCAGATGACGTGGACACTACTGACAAGGGGAAAACGGTTGCCTTCCAAGATGCACTTGAAGTGGCCGCCTTTGAATCTGCCCTGGGTCGTTTCTCGATGGAAGCTGATGCTGTTATTGCCGATGATGCCGTGGCTGCTGGTCCAAATAAATTTGTGGGGGGCCACAGCACTGACAAGGTCAACACCGTGGATCGCTTGCAGCCAATGCCTCTTTCTGATCAAAGAATGGCAGAGGAAGATATTTGGGTTTCCATTGCTGACGCTGGTGCTCCGGAACATGATCGACCCGATGAAGTATTGGTGTGGGCCCTCTCACGATCAATGTCAAGGCTCGCAGCGGCAGATCGAATGGGGGAATTGTCCCTTCCTCCAGGGATCGTTCAGGTTTCCAGCTCTTCATCGGATGGCGGGGAACCCAACGACAACGATTTGTCATCGCTGGGTACCCCAGTATCGTCATCGTCGTCTTCAGTGAGCAGTGAAGCTGAACGATGAAGGGACGTTACGGGATGTTTTGGTAGGGACTCGCCAGGTGAAAATGGTAGCTTAGTCGAAGATTGATTTGGGAAGTGAATTATGCTTCTCTTTCAGAATCTGGTCCTGGCACTTCAGACGAGCATGGTGTATGAGGATAGCCGCATGTCGCATGCCTCACCTATCCATCTTACACTTTTTTCCTTTGCATACCGAACATTACTTGCGTCGAGTGCATTTAGTTCGATAAAAGACATAAGACAGCGACCCAAATTTCTTGTTATTTGCTGGAGCACTTGGCAGCTCATTCTTCTTTCCTGCACCTTCTGTTTGTGCCTGGTTGAAAGTTTGTGCAGAGATCCCGTTCCAAATCTTCAATTGAACTTTTTATCTGAAGATTTTCCCTCTTCGCCGTCGTCGATGGAGCGCATGCTTCGATATTTGAAGTTCGATGCTACATGTAGTTATTATGTATCACAAAGCAAGCCTAAAGTCTCCTTACTACTACTACCTTGTCAAGCTCAGCAGCCAAGATGAGACATCTTGCGATTTGAACGTATGCAGTATTTTTTTGCGCCATGCTTGGAGTACAGAGCAGGGATAGGGAAATAACTACTACTGAAACCGGTAACCAAAAACTGCGGTTATTTTGCATGACCAGTAACCAGAATTTTGGATATCAGGTTAACTGTAACTTTTTGCGTCTGAGTATCAATAACCACCAACTGCAACGTCCTGGTATACTAACCGTATACCGTAAGGTATGGTTAACAACCACCGGACAGTGGCAGTAGTTATTTTGAAATCGGTATTGTTGGAATACTGTAGTGTACTAGTACCTTGAACATTAACCATGTGATTGCAGTCAATTAGTGATTGTAACATGAGGATGCAACTGAAAGAAGGTGCACTTTCTTGCATTTGAAGGATTCAGAAAGGCATCCCTCAGGGTGGTCCCCTTCAAAAGGCACAATCATCATCAACTGTGCCAGAAGATCCTGCTGCTCTGCAAGTTTTTCTTCTCCAGCACACCAGAGGAGGTATACCCAATTACCTGTAAAAAAATGGCAGGAGGGATGAATTTTCTCAACCACCTTTGAAAATGCAATGGTGAGGACTTTGTCATTGTGCTGAGGATGTCCCTCAGAAGGAGTATAACAATAACAACAATGGTGGCCTCAGTAGTTATGAATTGAAACATAATATAGTATAGTAATGAAGAACTCACCAGAAGGATTTCTTCTTAAGTGTAATTCTGTTTTCAAGGCATTATGAAAGCATATAATTGCACTCCTATCAAATGAGTCCATGATGGTTCTGGCTGAGCACACAAGAAGCAAGAAGTTCATTGTGGAATTTGATGGATAGAGAGATGACCTGAAGACTTGCTCCTTCTGTGTGATTTTGTGTCCTCTTTGTAGCCTCTGGCTTTCAGAAGATTTGTCACCTCCAATTATGATGTTCTTGACCAGCATTCTAACAACAAGAACTTCCGGACTCGCTTTGGATTCAGCAGATCTTGGTGCTGTAGTAAGCCTGTGGTGGTCTTCCTTGGTCATCTGCTTGCATATCTTTCTTTGGTGGCCACGGCCACAAAGTGCTTCTTTGTCCATGACTTTGGGAAGCTCCTCGGTGTGGTCAAAGTGTGGTGCATCAACATCATACTGCTGAATCAATGAGCTCATCACGAATACTGGTATATACCAAACTAAAATTAGAACAACAGTATACTACTGAATGTCTCAAGATAACAACGGTATTATAGAATACTGACCAATGATTCAGGGGGCATTAAAGTAACTAACCAGTATTGTTCTGGAATACTGATAACTGACCGATACACCTGAAAACCGATTTCGGAAGGCTGCAGTATAATTTTTCCAATCCCTGGTACAGAGTACAGTACTCCAGTTCTCATTAAGTACTACTCCATATGAGCTTCTATATGTATTATATGTATGAATATATGACATATATGACATATATGACATACAAGTTTCAAGAACATTATCAAGTCTTGCACGACAAGATAAGAAAATAATCTAGAGTAGAGAGTACATTATGACATGCATATATTGTACTCCGAGTACGAGGTTGTGAGTACTCAGAGTCAGTACTCAACCACACCTTTTTGAGCACGGATAAGTTGTCTTGACGTCTTGACGCCTTGACTCGTGACCTCATCTGCTCGTTGTATGAAGATTTTCGGCTTGCGAGCAGGACGAGACATAGCCTCGGAGTGCTCGGAGTAGTGCTCGGAGTTGATCTGATTCGAGGTTGTGGAGTGCAATAGACTCGATGGAAAGCCCTTCGATTGTTTTGGAAGGCAATCACAGCGTCGCTCCCGAGCATTCCTTCCCGTATGATCAGATCGCAACTCGCAACACAGCAACAAGGCAGGCACTCAGGTCTCCAATTCGTTCGCATGATGCCGCCAGAGAGAGTAGGAACCGAGAATCCAAGCAGGAAGATGAAGTGCAACACTCCGCAGGAGAACATACTGATGATCATGACACAGGTCATGTTGCAACTGACAGCGATGTGCATACTGTGGAAGCACAACGGATTATACTGGAAGGGATCGAGGATGCGACAGTCATGGTTGGCAAGAC
Organism: Fragilaria crotonensis; assembly: GCA_022925895.1. Taxonomy (NCBI): domain Eukaryota; phylum Bacillariophyta; class Fragilariophyceae; order Fragilariales; family Fragilariaceae; genus Fragilaria; species Fragilaria crotonensis. The sequence goes on along the minus strand of JAKSYS010000772.1, from coordinate 4,558 downwards.
CCAATACCACAGAACGAAATGGTACCAACGTAGATGGATTGTTGCGTGTCTTGCCTTGTGTGCGTTTGGTTTTGCTGGTGCGGTGGTGGTTGTCATGTTGTGCTTTCAGTCATACTACGCCCCCAACCCCGGCGCCCACCTCTTGACGCCGCTAGAATTCGTGCAACTTCCTTTCTATTCCAAACGTAACAAGGTGTCGATCGACAGTCAAGTTTGACGCTTACAATGATGACGACACAACGACAGGTTCCACAATTCCCACTGAGATCGGACTCTTGACACAGTTGACGTACTTGGGTTTCTATAGCAATCAGTTGACTTCAACAATTCCCAGCGAGATTGGACTCTTGACGCAGTTGACGTGGTTGGGTTTCTACTTCAATTCCTTGACTTCCTCAATTCCAACTGAGATCGGACTGTTAACACAGTTGACGTTGTTGGCGTTCTACAACAATCAGTTGACTTCCACAATTCCAAGCGAGATCGGACGCTTGACCCAGTTGGCGTTGTTGGGTTTCTCCAGAAATTCATTGACGTCCACAATTCCGAGTGAGATCGGACTCTTGACACGGCTGACTTTTTTGTCGCTCTTCAACAATTCGTTGACTTCAACAATTCCAAATGAGATCGGACTCTTGACTCAGTTGATGGCGTTGGATTTCTCCAACAATACATTGAAGGGGACAATTCCATCATCCCTCTGCTCAATCCCTTCTCTCTCATCGTCTATCTACATCGACTGTGGTGAAATCGCATGTGCTTCAGGTTGTTGTTATGATTACAGTACTGTTTCTTCCTGTGACTAAAGGAATGCGATCGGCACGGCGTAAGCAGTGTAATTGAAATCCGCTGAGGTTTCTACCCGCATCCACTCTGCGATAGGGTTTAAGACGGATTCGCAGCTCTACCGCGTCCAACACTATGTGGTCCATCTTAGTCAATGGGATCAGACTTTTGAGCTTCCTCATGCTCTGCGTTATGAGAAAACAGTTGGTTTAGAACGCGAGCGTTTGCAAGGAACGCCAAATCGCCATCCTTGCACTACTTCAAATTCTCGATGTTCCAGCACGCCCGATGAAAACTATACAATGGCGGCTCAATCTGGCACTAAAGAAAGTTAACGGGGGTCTGTTTGGCTGTGGCAGTGTGGTGTGGCTTGTGTCTTCGCCATCGTACACGAACAGCATGATTCGACATTCGTTGCTACAATGTATCGTTTTTAACAAAGCAGCCCTGGTACAGTAGCATGGTCTCAAGTCCCGACACTTCGCGGGACCTCCCGCTTACCTACGCGGATCGTCTCCGTCTCTCCGTGCTCACTTCTCTACTTCCGAGTTGCATTACACTAGTAACATGATCAATTTCAGTTTCGTTTGGTTGCGTTTCAAGGCGTCAACGCGGCAGACTCTGGTGCGAATTGGTGCGTGTGGAGCTTGTTGTTTTTCGCCTGGCTTTCGATTCATCTGCGCTCCTGTCTTAATATTTTTCATACACTTGCTCATGGACTCTATTTTATGCTAGTCACCCCTGTGCCACACTTGGAGTTCAGTACACAGTACAGTACTCCAGTAAATGCTCAACATCTATTACCCAGTACCTGTATGCTCTGTGTAGACAAGTGTAATTGTATGTCATAGTACAAGATCTCCGGCTAGACTACTGTACTGATTACAACATTACTGCACAATTGCTGAACGACCATGATATATACTATATACTGTATCATCGCCAGTGGCGACGTGGCGACCGTATGACAATGGGCATGCAGTAGCAAATGGCAAACATATGTACGCTACATACACAACCTGGTACCTGGTACTGTAGTACATTGTAGTGCTAGTAGTAGTACTATTATTACCTTGTATCAGTACGAAGTCTGGATTTGCCTTTTGCGTTGCAGTGTAGACGGAGTACTACCGGTAGTCGTACACGAGTACTCGAGTTGTACCCGTACGATTAAAGTATGTTCCGGATTATCTTTTGAGCGAATTTGCTTGCCTTCATTCCTCGCACACACAGCTCTCATCTCTCATTAATGTACCTTGAAGTAGTATCTGCATTAAGGTATTGAGAAATACGAGATTGTGAGTGCTCCAGCACATTGTGAGGACCGAAAGAGTTGCTGTTCTTGACTCCATTGTTGCATGAAAGTTTCGGCTCGCAACCAGAACGAAACGAGAATCGGAGTGGCAAATTGTTTGCATACTACTCGGCGTGCTAACAGTGCTCGAGATACTCGTAGGACAGACATCTGATTCGAAAACTTGAGACCAATTTGCAACCGCTACATTCATGCTTTAACTCACGTGCACACTGTTCTACTCCATTACTCAAGTATTCCCAAACTCCAGCACCGGTATATAAATCTTGTTTCTGATGGAGAATCACGACAGTACCGAAGACGTTGACATTGCCAAGGATTCATCAGGTGATGGCATCCAGGGGGGTGAAGATGCTGAAGTATTTTCATCTGATATGTCAAGTATGGCCATGTCGTCGGTTCCTTCTGGTTCTTCTCCTCACTCTTCGTTGCAGTTACCATCTTCGTCAAAGATTGAGGACAACGATGATCGTGACGTTGCTCATGCTGGTAGAGTTAGTGGAACTAAAAAAGTGAACCAGACACCAACGGGTGGAAAAATGCATGTGCTCGGGTTAGGAATGGTAGACTCGTGGGATGCAAAGAAGAATCATGACGTCTCTCCCGGAGCAATTCCCTTACGATCACCTCGCAACCCTGCCACAAGTCAGGCATCCAGGTCACCAATAAGTTCGTATGATTCCGCCAGAGAGAGTACAAATGATGAATCCAAACAGGAAGACGGAGTGCCAGACTCTGCAGGAGCATATCCCGACGCACGACAGCCGTCGCATGGCGGCTGGAAGTGTGTACACTGTGGAAGCACTATGCGTACCGGATGGAAACGAGGATGGAGCAATGATGGTTGCCGAGGCCCAACACCTCACACTGAAATGGTACCAACGTCCCTTGTATCGATGGATATTTTTGGGAGTATCTTGTTTGCGTGTGCTCTTCTTGGCGCGGTGGTTGTACTCGTCGTTCGGCAACCATCTGCAGCTTCTAGTTCTTCCTTGATGCAACCCAGCACTCCAGTACCAACAACAGCGGCGCCCACCACTCCGGTACCAACAACAGCGGCGCCCACCACTCCGGTACCAACTACAGCGGCGCCCACCACTCCGGTTCCGACTACAGCAGCCCCCATATCAGTGCCAATTTTCACACCAATTTCGGTAGCGCCGCCCACCACGGCCCCAATTGCACCGGCAATCCCCCCCTCGACACCGACCTCCTTGACGCCGGAAGCAATTGCCTGCAACTTTCTTGGCATTTCAAACGTGACAAAGTGTCGACTGACACTAAGGTTTGGCGGCACAACGACTGGATCCACAATTCCAAGAGCGATCGGCCTCTTGACACAGTTGAACTATCTGTCTTTCTACAGCAATTCTTTGACTTCCACAATTCCCAGTGAGATCGGGCTCTTGACAAAGTTGACGTTCCTGAATTTCGAAAGCAATTCGTTCACTTCCACAATTCCCAGTGAGATCGGGCGCTTGACACTGCTGACGGCGTTGGACTTCTCAAGCAATGCACTTGCTTCCACAATTCCAAGTGCGATCGGACTCTTGACACAGTTGACATACTTGGATTTTGAAGGCAATTCGTTATCTTCCACAATTCCAAGTGAGGTCGGTCGCTTGACACGGTTGGAGTTGTTGGATTTCTCCTCCAATTCTTTGACTTCAGCAATTCCACGTGAGATCGGACTCTTGACAAAATTGTCTTGGTTGTACTTCGAAAGCAATTCGTTGGCTTCCACAATTCCAAGTGAGATGGGACTTCTGACAAAGTTGGGAACCCTGAATTTTGATAGCAATTCGTTGAATTCCACAATTCCAAGTGAGATCGGACGCATGACACAGTTGACGTTGTTAGATTTCAGATCCAATTCGTTGACGTCCACAATTCCAAGTGAGATACGTCTCTTGACACGGTTGACGGGGTTGTCGTTCTACAGCAATTTGTTAGCTTTCACAATTCCAAGTGAGATCGGACGCTTGACACAGTTGGAGTGGTTGCATTTCTCCGCCAATTCCTTGACTTCGACGATTCCCAGTGAGATTGGACTCTTGACACAGTTGACAGTGTTGGAATTCTACAGCAATTTGTTGACTTCCTCGATTCCAAGTGAGATCGGACGCTTGACACAGTTGACGTCGTTGTGGTTCTCCACTAATCAGTTGACTGGGATAATGCCGCCATCCCTCTGCTCACTCCCTTCTCTGTACTCGTCTATCTCCATTGACTGTGCTGAAATCACGTGTGCTTCAGGTTGTTGTATGGATAGTTCTTTCTCTTCCTGTTGATAGAGCGATGAATGAATATGCATAGTGAACCAATGAGCAAATTAATGGATTAAGGCAGCAAGGCAAGAGGCACAGGACACAGAAGACAGGTTGTGTTTGCGTTTGCGTTTGCGTTTGCGTTTGCGTTTGAATCGGAGATCGAAAGTGATGATGGATTAGATTCGTG
>JAKSYS010000771.1:0-26460 GCA_022925895.1 Fragilaria crotonensis | reverse complement strand
ATCGTTTGGATGCAGAAGAGATAATGGTAACTGCAATGCTTGGATCGGCTGGATCTGTGAGTTCACGATCGAGTGCAAGTCAACCCGCAGCGTCGCTTCCCAACCATCGGAGATTCGCGAGAACTCGACCCCCCACGTCGCTCTCGGTATCAAACAAACGACGTTTCAGACCCCCAGCCATTCCACCACCGCCCATGGTAACGAAAGAGCCAGAGGCAGATCCAGTACGAAAATGGAACAAGCACAAGATCTTTGCGTTTGTGATACTTTGCCTTTCAGCAGCCGGAGTCATTGTGGCGGTCGTAATCAACAAAGGCAACGTCCTGATACCTCGAAGTGTCAAAATAACTTCCGTGCCGGTCATCTTTTTGGATAAGCCTGTAAGATTGAGAAACATGATATCTCAGAGTAATGGAATCGAGCACACCAAGTATAATGGAACAGCAATTCCATCGTTCATTCACACTAATGTCAAGGACTTCACGGATAGAAACACTTCTGCTGAGGTACCAGTACTCTGGAGAATTCCGTTTAGTGGAGACGAAGTCTGGACTGAGATAATGGGAACATGTTTGGGGTTCACTCAGGTGGCTGACGAGCGGGAGTTGCTCGGGTCTCATCTGACCGACGAGGAACTAATGTACGTGGAAACACCAAAGGGCACTTTCTTCAACCTTGACTTGTCCGACGATGCTGGAATTGAGCAAGCGAAGGCCATCAAGTTGGCAACTCTGGATAGAGTCGACGCAATAACATCACCCAACCTTCATGTCCTGAGTCTATTTGACAATTTGGAGCTAAGAAGCCGCGCCTTCACAACGTTTTGCCATCCTGCGACTCGTCTCGTGTCCTATTTTTATGGCTCAAAAGACACCAACAGTCGGTATTACGATCCATCCCTCGAGGGTGTATCACTTGAACAATACGCTGCGTGGCCAGGAGATCGAGAAGAATTCAACTTCATGGTCAAGTCATTGGTCAGTTCCGGCAACCGCCTTGTTGCAAGCGAGGAAATAAACCGCGACGATCTGAAGCTGGCCAAAGCAATTTTGCAAGAAAAGTTCATGATCTTACTGATAGATGACAAGTTTGGTTCATGGACCAAACTAGATGTCTACATGGGATGGCCTTACTCAACGCAAGATCGTCGACAATGTGAAGACTCCTTATTGACGCAGGATTGGCCCCAACTGGCAGAACAACATCCCCCGGTCGGGGCCAACGAAGCGGCGTACTCGCAACTCGTCGAACGCAACAGGTGGGATATGGAACTATATGACTTTGCTGTTCACCTCTTTCAACAACAAACGGATGTTCTAGTGAAGTAAATGAACTACCGGTAGACAATTTTACGTCCTTTATTACCTACTCGTAGTACTTAATATAGTTGCAGGCAATGCATCACCAATCACCACATGCGGTTCATTCAGTGGGTAGACGCTTCAAAGGAAAATCACGCTCGCTTTCTTAATCTCTCCACAGTTGGCGTTTCAACTTACAAGTCGGGTCCAGTCAAGTAGCTAATGTCATCCCACGGGTGTCTGTAGAGACCCTGTTTGAGGCGCTTTTGGTCAAGGTAATGCCCAATGAATCCAATACTGCGTCCCAACACAAAGAGCCCGTTGAGACAACCATTGTGAACCAAGTCGTCAGCTTCTTCCTTCGAAAACGCCCCGCAGCTACGCAACATATCGACAAAGCAAACAGCAATACATCCATCAACGTTAAGGATCAGATTTGCTCGCTTCTTCGTAGTAACCTGCTCAACAGCGAGGGCAAATTTGAGCACGCTATTGTCGGAGAAATGGTCCAACGCATACTTCTTGATGATTTCGACGCGCATGTCGGGGTTGGCAAGTGACTTGATACGGTGTCCAATACCCATGATGAGCTTGTTGTTGCGGCGCATCTCCTTGACGAAATGCTCCGCGTCGGTGCCAGTGTCACGCGCCTCCATGAACATGACGGCAGCCTCGTCAAGGGCTCCCCCAAATCTTGGTCCGATTGTTAGAAGTCCAGACGCCAAGGATGATACCAAATCTTTACCAGCGCGCGCCGCAACGATCGTATTGTGTGCTCCAGAAACGGCGGGACCGTGATCGCCGGTAACCATGAGGATCATTTCAATAAACTTCGTCGCATATGGAGGAAGCTGACGACGGAACCAAAGCAAAGAAACGACACCGCCGACACCAAGATCGTTGGCGAAGACATCGCTGATCGGCATTCCATTGTAAGTCAATTCATCCCCACGATCGTCGGAAATCGATGATATGAAATTTGCTGGTTTACGGACGAGACCAAGGCGTTTGGCCCAAGTGTAATCCATCGGGACCTTCGGTGTTTCGGGCTCGGGAGCAGGCACAAGCTCGCCTGACTGCACCAACCTTTCATAGACTTTACGAATGCTGGCTCCAAATTCTCCAAAGTTATCCGGTACTGTAGCTCCCGCAGCCTTGAGGGCTCGATTCTTGGCAGTCGCTGTCTCAAGGTCGCCTCGCGCTAGCGCACCGGCGTGGCCGAACTGGACCTCAAAGGGGAAAATGGAGGCACAGGTACCGATGCACCAAGCAATTAGGGGCTTATGAATCCGTCCCGACTTGACGGCTTCACAAATTTCATATTCATCCACTCCTCCTACTTCACCGAGCAAGACGAGGATGTGAACAGCTGGATTGTCGTTGTATCTCAAAAGATGATCAATGAATCTAGATCCAGGATAACGATCACCTCCAATAGCGACTCCTTCATAGACACCGTCGGAATTGCGACAGATGATGTTGTTCAATTCGTTACTCATGCCACCCGATTTGGAAACGTACGCAACGGAACCAGGACGGTACAATTTCGACATCACGATATTATCAAGCATGCCTCCAGTATTACCAATGCGAAAGCATCCTGGTTTGATACCTCCAACGGTGGCAGGCCCAATAATGCCGACGCCCTTGTCGTGCGCCATCTTGTTGAGTAGACGTGTTTGCGACTCGGGAACACCTTCGGCAATAATTGCAATCGTCTTGACTTGGTCACTGAATTCCAACATTTCAACAACGCTGGAATAGACAGATCGGAAAGACGCAAAGTTGACGCATACTGTCACCTCGGGATGCTTGGTGAACGCATCCTTCATGTTCTGGTATACAGGAACCAGAATCTCGTCGGTTCCCCAGTAAAACTTAATGTAATGGTTGGATGAAAATGGGAAAATCATGGCGGCCACAGATGGCGTTTTGCGCTTGCACATGAAATCAAAGTCCAACATGCCCTGCACAGCTCGATGCTGTAGACCATACACGACGCACCGGGTTAGCGCGGTAAAGTTTTCCACCTTGTGGTCTGCTTCGTGATCGGTGGGTTGTGGTTGAAGTGCCTCATGCGTCCCGTTGTCAGCTGCCAGCATGAGATGATTGCCGGATGCTGTACGCTTCGAGAGTGGTTTGGTGGCTTGGAGTTGTTCATCATCAAACTCGGGATGATCGGCAAGATCTGCCAAACCAAGGGCGAGTGGGACGATGTCGGTGATGTGAGATTCGGGACCGTAAATATGAATGGGTAAACCAGTTTGGTTTGCAGTCTCACGCATCATTTGGAGTCCTTCTTGGTAGTTGGGACCAGCACGACGAACCCAAATCTGGACCTGCGCAGTACAAGTTGGGTTTCAAATGCGAGGCAAACGCAGGGAAATGGGTGAGCCCGCAAAACTGATATACGAACAGAACAGTGAACGACAAACTCACCTTGTGAAGCTTCAAGACATCTTGAAAGTTGACGATCGCCTTGATGAGACCAGTGAACGTCGCGGCAACATCTGTGAAATTAGCGATTCCACCTCCAACGAGTAAGATCTTTCCTCGAGGGTCCTTCTCCGTAGTCATCAACGAAATCAATGTCTTTGCATATTCATATGTGTGTTCGGTGCTAGGCGCGCCACTGTATTCACCATAATTTGCCAATTCGGCACCGTATCCCAAATCGGAAATGGTATCAGCATACACGACACTGGCGCCTCCACCAGCAACCATGGTCCAGATGCGCCCGGCGCGATTCAAAATGGTTAATTTCAAGGACGCTCCTGTCTTACCGTCCAGTTCGCGGATGTACAACTCTTCGGGGTACTCAGGTCGTCCAAAGGGAGCAGGGAAGTCGACGTGGCCGTCCCAGTGACCGGCTTGAAGAAAAGAAGCAGTTTCGTCCAATTTGGCTGCTAAATCCAAAGGAACGATGGTCCCACCCGTTGTGAAGACGATTGGATTGATTTCCATGTAGGTGAAGTTAAGCTTCCGATAGACTTGAAGGAGTGTGACGATAAAACTGGCCAACGAGTCAACACGATCCTGAGAAATGCCAGTAAGAAGATTCGTAGTGACTGCGTCCACCTGCGGTTCGTCTTGAATGCCAACCTCGTAGCGCAAGGCTTTCTCGTCGACATCACCGACATCCACACCACCTTCCTTGGTGAACAAAATTTCATCAGTTTCCCGATGACTTTGAATGCAGACATAATATTCATCATCGTCAGAATGCGGAACGAATGGTTCCACGATAAAATGCGTCAATTCTCCAGTCACTCCATCCATGGTCACATCGTGTCCCATGCGTTCGGCAATCCAAGCTTGGACTTGGTCAAACGTCAACTTGATTCCTACCAAACCGGCCTTACCACGTCTCTTGATCAATTGATCCGGTTTGACAACGAGCGGTGTGGTGAGCAACCAGGGTTCATCTGCGGCGAGCGCGGTCCAATCCGATTCGGACGTGACGAGAATCGAACGGGAGTCAATCACATGCTTCCCATCACTGAGTTCTTCGACATACTTGGCCAATAGCTTCTTTCCATGATACTCACGAACGGCCTTGGCGGACATGATAGGTGATGTGTCGAGAGATTAACGAGCTGGATGAATTCAAGACTGCGACGGGAAGATGGATGATACTTGCGATCAGCACTACACTATTGTATGTATGATATATAGAGAGATATCCCAATCAAAATCACAAACTGTGTGACGAGTATGACCAATGACGATCTTCAATGCACGCATGTTCATGGAGTGCTCCGAAGTGCGAATCTTTGAAAATGGATGCGCTCGTTGCGGTACTCCAATAGTCGTGCAAATACCAGGTACAGTACGTGGAAGACATTCTTTCACTCGGAGTGGTACAGTACAAGGTACAAGGTACAAGGTACAAAAACTACGCCAAAACATCCACAAGGGCGAAGTATATGGCTGGTTTCATCCTTTGGCTGAATATCGTAGCAACACGTACACTCAGTACTCTAAAAATTTATCTGGCGCAAAAGTTTTGGAATCAACCTCGTCGTTCGTCATAATTGTTACAATCCATCCGTCATGGTAGGCGGTAGGCACAAAGCCGTAAACAAAGCCTGTATCAAAAGTCGACAGCTTTCATTTGTTGTAAATGCCTTGACACGGCGTTCGATTAGCGGAAGGGTGAGTTTTGTGCTTTAATCTGCCCTGTTTGTGCTCTCATGAATGATATGCGCCGACGTACCCTCTCGCTTGCCTGCCTTGAACACTTGCGGAGGACTGTCTCGGTTGTGAGAACTTCCCTGCTTTTTGCATCTTTGACTAACGCCTTCAAATGTGTTCCTTTTTTATCGAAATCGATGCCTTTTTTCTCTACTGGCACTAGGGAAGGTGCAGCGTTGTCGGTCACATGCTGCGGCATCGGCATTTCGACTCGTACCCTTCGGAAGACCTTCAGCGACTTGAACACCATCATTGGAACTGACTTTTTGAAGGCGATGATTGCCATGGCTGAAGTTCTTAACACTGACTTCCTTGTTTTGAAGGCCTTTTGCAGCCAGCACGCCCTAATCTTGATGGTGCAGCAAAGTGAAGCGACTTACACCTGATGTCATATGCAACACCAAACTGAGCAACGCTCCTGACTAATCTCTGACCTCATGACTATGATGACTATCATGAAGTATGCCTTTCATGAGATGCCATACTTGGCTCAATACCGCAAGCTCCGCAACGGTCATTGACCTATTGCCGGGTTGTGTATTGCTGTCTGTCATTGCAAGCCCTGCTACGTACCAGCTGAGTCAAACCATGTTGCCGGCGAACCCTCCATTCTGGAGTGCAAGAGGAACGTTCAAAATCAGATGATGAAGGTTCCAGCCTTTGAAAGCTCCAAGTACTCTGACGTTGCCGAGGATGGACACTAGATGAATGAATTTCCAGCAAAGCAATGTCGTGGATGATTTCAAGCTGACCATGAGTATATGCCCACTTCATCAACGTCTGCTTTCTATCAAACTCCTTTTTGTGGGTGGAATCTTTTGTGGTCAAAAGTTATGCCACTGCATACAACCTATTGAGGCAGGAGAGGACCACAAATGACAATCGCATGTAATATTAAACACAACGAGTGAAATAGTAGTGAAGCAGAGCACTTTTTGGTTCACTAATAGCGTTCATTTTATTCAGATGCTTCAAGCTGGGATGATGAGAACTCCAAATAGCGGGTAGCAGCCTTTCCTTATGTTTCAAGTGCGAGACTGTGTATAACTCCGCACCTGATAGCTGATAGTCATAGTCAGGTAGTGTTTATGGTCGAGCAACTTTCTGAAGACCCCTGCTGAGGAATTCAGCTACGTTGTTGCATGCAATCTGCTGGGTATGGGATACACACTTCTTGTTGGCTTTGGAAATGAATCACTTCAGGGGACGTATCCACGCCAATTGGCGTCCGGGAATGCATTCTGTAGAGCGAGAGGCGAACGTTTACAGCCATCATCGGAAGGACATCAGCAGTGGGTTCATTATGGCCGATCAGCCGGACCTTTCAGTTCAGGGGCCTAACCAACTTGATAAACAAGCTCTGAGTTCAAAAAGGTCCGGCTGATGAGGACTGGAAGACGATCAAATCGTCATTGCAATCTCATGGTCTCAAGATCGTTTATTTGTGTGGTGCCACTCGTGTTGTTCGGAGGCGCGAGGATGCCGGATCGCATTTCACTCCATGACGTCAATGGATTTTGTACCATTCCTACACAACTTGTACTATATGTAGTTTCTTGATGAAACCAGCCATATGATACACGCTCCCTCCGTACTGTACTTGTAGCGTACGTGGAAGTCTCATTCTTTACTGGATACTGGAGTACTGCTACTCATTACTTATTACTTATTACTTATTACTGATATATATAAGAGTGTAAAAAAGGAGTACCATGTGACCATGTGCTACCGCTCTTGGTACTTGTACCGGTACCGTGCTCTTGGGATATGGGTCATACTGTCACACTGTCATTCTTCATACTCGGCGTTCAAGGTATGCTTACAGTTTCTGCGTATGTCCTACCGGTAGTACCAGGTAGTACCAGTTTAGTGTAATTTTGAATCTTCAAAAATGGGGCCATCTGCTGACATATATGGTACTCCAGTACTACAGTATGCATACTTCTGTACCACTTACTGTATCTGCACTCTCCACACGTATGTCATGCAGCACAAACTACGGCGCTGTGGCTCAGTACTTGTAATAGGTAGTAGGTAGTAGTGTGTAGTACTGTAGTACAAGGTACCTGGTACAAGTCCAGTACAACATACGCTGCGTGCGTCATCGTTCGAGTCGGTCGACAAGTGGGATGGGTTCCCTCGAGTCGGGCGCGGATCTCGTTCTGGTGAATATGCCTAATGCGCTTGGAATTGATGCGCTTATAAAGCACTTGCACCAATCAAAATCGTCCAAATTTCGGGTGGGGTTGCCCCTCCCCGAAAGAGTCATCTACCTTTTCTGAAAATATCAATAACGGTTCAAGTCAGGTTGCAAGCAACACCAGTCGAGAGGTTATATATCTTAACTTCTACTTCAATGTGAAATGTGAATGTTTGGCGATGGCGTAGTGCTGGGAGTAGTGGGTCTTGCATGTGTGACATTTAATGACGCGTATACATCGCAGGCACGAAGATCGTGTGCGAGAAGATCTTCTTTTGGTTCTTTTTTTTTTACGATCTCTTGGTGAAAACACAAGTACTCCGAGTGTTGCGAAGTGCGGCGAAGACTGCTAATTTGGTTGATCTATTTAAAAAAGTACCAGGTACTGTGAGTAGGACTTCGTCTTACATGTTACATGTTTGATCGTGTGGTCATGAGCGTTAAAAGTGACCTTCATACTTAGGCAGGGGGTGTAACAGAATTATTGACTTCGAAATTGCAACGATGACGTTTTGGACGATTTTGATTGGTGCAAGTGCTTTATAAGCGCATTAATTCTAAGCGCATTAGGCACTCTCCGTTCTGGTGATCATGCTTTCAAGTTTTCGACGGAGATCTGATGTCCGGGAACGTAGGCGGCTGATTGAAGATTGAAGCCATCAACCATACATCGACGCCATTCGCATTAATGACTTGGAGAGACGCAGAACCATACACTCTACTGCAAACACCTGCATTCCAGCTAACGCACAGAACATGAATGATGCCGGCAAGGCATTTCTCCCTTCGTCGACATGGACGGGAGCCAAAGAGGGGTATTACTTTGGAACCACCATCGAGCTAGGGACTGGCTATTACCTTGACGTGAATGCGACTGCTGCTGATACAAGCGCAAGCGCCAGCATTGTCATACAACAAAAAGAGTCTTCTAGCAACGGCAACAAACGAAAGCGCAACATAACTATTGATGAATCGCAAAATAGAATTCAATCCATACCCTCTCGATTTCACGATCACTTTCTTGATATTGAGGTTGAGAAGATGTGTCTCCAGCATCTCGATGAGTCGATTCATTTTCGAAGGGTTGATCTCGTCGTTCGTAAGGTTCCAAAACGTCGTCGTCAAGGGGGATATCATAAGTTCGCAACTGATCAAACGCGACATTCGATGTTGCTGGAGTATCATCAGAGCCAACACTTTGCTCGTCCATTAAATTGGTCGACGACATGACCTTGGTTTGTGAAACGTTTCAAAGAGGTTGTCGTAGTTGCTATGGATGGGCATGACCACGATCTGCAGGCACAGTCGTTGGTCACTGTCACTTTTTCTATCCCTCTCTGAGGTGTGTGAGTGTGGGAGCAGGCATTCAGATTTGTACTGGAGTGTATTATTGTAACCCACTCGCTCTACTTCATATACATACCAACCAGACGTAACCCAGCTTTCCCTGGCACTGTTGTCCGTCCACGCTCCTCTCCAAAGGCACAGGTTTTGGATAGTAAATTGTGTACGGACATTAAGGACATATTCGTCGGTCATTCACTTTTCTTACACGTGATTACTGTATGTTGAGGGGGACATTGGAATGTCCTTGAGAAAGACTTTTTTGGGTTTTTTGATGTCCATGATACAATGCGACGGGTGTGAATGACTAAAGAATGTCTGCCTCGTTTGTCTTCGCATTCCTTATGGAGCGGTTTCATTACATTGTGGAGTGATTGAGGCTACAACTACTAGTCGTTGAGTTGCTGAGTGCGCCCTGAACATCTTTTTCAGTGCACAGAGTAGAAAGTGTGAATCCTTGCAATGACAAAAACGTTGAGGGGCTTTGCATTCCAGTCAGACTCGGACGTCCCTGGCAAGCTTGACCAAGGAGTCAGATCTAAGTGGGATCCCGCCGATTCGTCAGCGTCTGGTCGAACCGACGACGTTTCCTCGGGTTACTCAGTCGATGACTTTAGTCGGGCTCGAAATTATGTTTCAGCAGGATCTGGGTACGACGACGAAGAAGAAACGGATCGATCACCGTACTATCATCCAGCCATTCCAGGATCTGTGGACGACGACGAAGAAGAAACGGACCGAGGACCGTACTTTCATCCAGCCATGCCTACTCCAGCTGAAAACCCAGCCCCTCCGCCTCCTCCCATGAAACCAGAGGATCCCACTCCATTGCAATCTTTCTTCGCGTCGCCCATAGACTTCATCTTTGGTGGGAATGATGACGACGATGATGATGTGAGTACACTTGACGGTGGTTCCCTGCAAGATGCGGTGCGCTGGGGCGATGACGCAACCATCATAACAGCTGATCCCATATCGAAACCGAAATTTAATTTGACACAGCAAGTAATTTATGAAGATGATGAGGCGGAGGATGGAGGCTTAGGGACGGCTTCGAAGGAAACCCGTTTCAACCATGAGGGATCAGCGCAAGAGAGAACTGACCAGTATTATAATCAGGAAGACCGGTATTATGACCAGGACGACCAGTATTATGACCAGGAAGACCAGTATTATGATCAGGACGACCAGTATTATGATCAGGAAGACCAGTATCATGATCAGAAAATCCTACATGAAAACGAGGATGATTATGTTGACGCCGAAAAGGACATGTACACCACGTCAGAATACTTGCAGGCTCATTTTTCCGAAAGCGAACAAGCCGAGGAGAATTCATTGTATCCCAAGGATTCGTACTCCGGAAGTTACCAGGACATCGAAAGGAGCAATTATTCTGCCAGTGGCTTGGCTCGATTCTCCGTTTCTGATGAAGATGCTGCTCGCAGTCGCGCCATGGACGACGACGCATCACTTTCCCTCTCCTTGGCTCTTGGCGACAAGCAGAGTCAGCCAAACTATACCCTCCCTACGCAAGAATTCGAGTCATGGAGATCCACTGATTCAGCGTCGATACAGGCTTCGCAGTCACCACACAAAGACTTATCCTGAGCTCTGCGGCCTCAGCAGAGTCCATGGCATCCGATGCTTTGCGTCGCGCTATTATCTTGAACAAGTCGTGGCGCTCCGTCAGATCCGATCGCTCTGGGTTTGGGGACCGCTCATCTCGAAGCATGGGCAGTGCAGCAATTAGTGTCCGCCATGGAAGAAATGCCATGCCAGAAACACCGGAAATCCTTCCTCGTCTCAATCCTAACGCACCCGTGATGACTCGCGGTATGAGTGGTCGTCCTGTGGTTCACGTGTCAATGGACTGCAGTCGCGATGGGTCAATCATGCGTTTGGATTACACTATGCCTGTTGTAGATGTGCCAGTCGAAACTGACGCGGAGTACTTTGATGACGAAGATACTGTTGTTGCTGCTAACAAGAGCCTTCTTCCATGGTATGATTACTATTTTTCACGTTCCAAGATTATTCAAACCTGCCATTCCCGAAAGTGCTACCGAATCAACGCGGTTCTACTTCTTGTCGTTTGCTTTATTCTCGCTGTGGCTATTTCTACCACGACTGTTATTTCGTCGGAGAGGAGGGCATCGTCCTCTTCGGTAGCACGCCGTCCATCGTCACAGGAAGTGCCACCACCAAGGCAGTTTACCAACGTTAAATTGCCAAGCCATATTGACACGCATCTCAAGGATTGGTTCAACGCCGTAGGAACGATGGCGGCTGGGAAGGATGATGTGCCTTTTTACTTCCACATTCCTCTCAGTGGTGCCCTCATTGCATCTGAATGCTGGACTCGCTGTTTGGGCTTCGTCGTGGCAAGCGACGGCGGCAAGGCAGAAGTCGGCAATACCTCCCTAAACGCAGTTCAAGTCGGTGGGTCCAGCTTTGTGAATGTTGATTTGTCCAACTTGCAAGGGATTGAGCATGCTGCCAAAATGAATCTAGTTCCGTCGAGCCTTCCCGATGTCGCCATATCTCCACTCTTCAATGACGCTATCGAGAAGCTCTTCAGCAAAAGTTATCCATCTACGCTGATTATCACTTTGAGGCATCCGATCAGTCGTGCTGTCGCCATGTTTGATTACACAAAGAAAGTCAAGTCTGACCCCGAACTAGCGCAGATGACCCTCGACCAGTTCGCCTTATCAGGTCACATCGAGAACAATTACGTTGTTCGTTTGTTGACTGGAAAGAGTGCCGGAAGCCTCTCCGTCGATGATGTCACATTCTGTAAGGAGCTGTTGCGCCGCAAGGCCATAATTGGCTTGTACGAAGATATGGAACGCTCAATGAGTCACTTTCAGAGCTACTTCGGATGGACACCGGTCGCAGAAGGTGCTATGGACTGTGAAAAGAAACTCATCCAAGAAGGCCTCGACCGAGAATCCGCCATGACCCTTGATCCAGGATCTTCGGCGTATTCCCTTATCCGTAACCAGAACCTGCATGATATCGCGCTCTATGATTACGTTCGCAATTTCCTAGTCCCATACCAGATGGAAGTGATGTCAAGGCAGTCACAAGGCTCAGGGACAACTGGGAGATGAGACAGGGTAGTCGGATTAACAAGCAGCGTATCTTGCGCCAGTATGGACGAATTCACTCTCACTTTCAAGTTCTTCCAAGGGCTGTCAAGCTGAGGTCAGGATTAGGTGTCTCACCAAGCTTTAACTATGGTAGTAATCCCAGCATCGATGTTGCGGCGTCGCCTAGCGTATGAAGTCATCGATATCAATTAGTAGCAAATAAATGCACATCTTTCACACCACGACCGTAGAACGCGACGGCCGATGCGCCACTTCGATTGCATACGGCTAAGCAACATTGATATCTGCGCTTCCGCCGCAACGCAGTCCGCTCGCCTGGATAATGACAAGATATGATGTGTTCGGGAACAGTCTATCTCGGAAGGCGCCATAGATATGACATACGGCGAAGGAAACAAGCGTACATCTCACTTTCGGTTGAGGGCGTGTTGTATATCAATGTTTGTTGTTGGATCCAGAAACTGGAAGCAATCGTGATCCTTCCAGTACTCGAGTATTGTAGCTCCTGCAGTACTTGTACCATCGACTCAAGCTACAGAAATCGCATACTCCGTACTCTAGCTAGTAGCCAAATCCATATCCCATATCCTATATGGTACCGTTTTTTCCCGTTAACCACGAACCAATGATGTGGCAATCTTGTGGTACTACGTACTACGTGCTGTGGTCGTCAGTTTTCACTGCTGTCCACACATTGTTCCATGTGATATCTCCATTCATGAGGCGACACGTGACACTTCAGCCACACTATCAGCGTCCGATGAAGTTCTGTAATTAGGCGATCCTAAATGAAAATGATTGTCATCGCTTCCAAGATACCATATAATAAACCGAGTTACGTCACATGATTTTACCTCCGGACGAAAATGACGGGACCGACGCACGGACGATTTGCAGCAACACATTTTATCGACGAGTTGATCCATTATTCTACCTCTGGTTGGTTGTTAAAGAATCAAATGAGTGGACGAATTGAGCGCTTTAGAAAGTGCTAGTGAAGAGAAGTCGGCAGTAGGAAAGAGAGCAATTAAATCCGTTCAAAAAGCGTGAAGATCATGCCTCGTCGTAGTACTTCAAACAAGCGGCTAAATATTTCGACGCCGCTGAAATTGGATGGGCACGGACAAGTCGCGGGCATCAACGGTGAGAGTGTCCCTCCTCCGCAACAGCCCCAACACACGGCGCTATCTGCTGACCCGTCCATGAAAAGCATTGCACAAAATGCAGATGCTGGGGGAGACACGAACGACTCCAGAGTCGCTTCCCCAAATGCACCTCAGCATCTCCCAAATTCGGTAAATCCCATTGCGCACAAACCTCGACATGAACAAATCCAAGAAGTATTGACGCATCGGAAATTGCTGCTGCTGAGGATACAACAATCGAAATCGGCTGTGGAGATGCGGCTGAAGAAACCATCGAAACGTACCATAATATCGACACTGTCCGAATATGAAGGGGACGCTGTTAATTCGGAAATCGACGCATACAAAGAACTGACGAAGATTGCGGCGCAAGCCGCCAAGAAACAGAGAGAAGAGGACAAGCACCCTTCTGAAAAGCGAGTACCTGTTTCCTTGCGACGTGGAGCGTCGGTAGGGAAACGAATGAACGCAGCGCTATCGGCGATGACTCCGGGGCAGTCATTGGACCTAGTTTCGTCCGAACCTTCAAATGTCGTAGCTCCCACAATGATGGTGCCGAAAAAGATGAAGCAAACAATTCAAATTGCGGCACCCCAAGGGAAAACCATATCGCATGAAATCGCCAAGAAGCGAGCGTCGATGAAAACCCAGAAAGCACAGCCTAGCAGACCACAGTATCAATACTCCGCACCTCCACTTATTTCAATTCCAGAGCCCCCGCCTAAACCAGCCGTTATCTTTCCAGAAGCCATTGCGCTACGAGAGCGGTGGAACAGGGTGCAGGGAAAGTTGCACATTCTACTGGAGGAACGACAGCGGCACATGGAGAGTTCAGCTCGAGTCACTGCATTCCAACAGGACCTCTCGGTTGTACCTCACAAATATCCTCAGCGACGCAAAACCCAATGGGACCACTTATTGGAGGAAATGCGGTGGTTGGCGACCGATTTTGTAGAAGAAAGGAAATGGAAGGTATCCTCCGGCCGAATCCTTTCGTCTGGCGTGTTGTCTCATTACAATGATTTGCGAAGTGCAGCAGAAGACAGAGAAAGGGCAGCAGCAGCATTCGAACAGGAAAAACGCATTGAGGATGAGAAGAAGGAATCTGATGGAGATGTGATTATGGAGGAAGTGGACGCCAATAGTCCTTCAAAAGCAAAACCAACAGACGCGCCGCCTAGAAGAATTTTCTTCAATCCCACCGAAGACGACAAAGTGATAATGCGATCCATCGCGAAGGCCATGTCGAAGATGGTTTTAGTACAATGGGAATGTATTTCGGAATCCAGATCGGCAACAAGTGCTATCGATGCCGAGGCGCGCACGCCATTATCTGAGACCAGGATTGTTCCTGGGACAGCCTTGCCACATGTCGATACCTCCTCTGTCGCTGACGTGTCAACGCACACTGCGAAAGCTTCAGAAGCACTCTCATTCGAAACCATCGGGAAGGAGGTTGATGATTTGCTGGACCGCATCGAACGACGGCCACGACAGAGGACCAGAAACAAGAGTTCTGCGAACAAGGCTACTTACACACTTTCGCCAGTGGAACAGAAAGCCAGCGATTTCGTGGAGTTTCTATGGAAAGCGGACATTCCAGCAGGTGCTGTACTGGGAGATGCGTATTCCTTTAGTCCGTACGATGTTACGGCATCCCTTTTGAAGCAATACGAAGGGCCTCATCTTATCATTTGTCCTCCTGCGCGTGTGCTGCGTTGGATGAGCGAGCTGAAGCGTGTCAATCGCGCCACCAAGGTCCTTGTTGTCGTTTCTGACGAACCATCTCACTCTCGTATTGAGGAATTGTCCGAGTCGGATGTTGTCGTTTGTGAGCTGTCATCATGTGTGCTGTCAACACGATTAGATGTTTCTAAATTTGCGAGCGTTGTTCTCGATGGGTATCTCACTCTCGGGACGACAAAGAAACGTTCGGCGAATGCTGTACGGGATGGGGTGCATGCAGAATTCTTATCCGAGCCATGGTGGAGCTCATTACTGCGCAAGTTGTCGTCGAAGACGCAACGGCGCCTTTTGATTTCTAACTCATACGTGCTGCAAAAATGCGAAAGTTACCACGCCTTCTTGTGCCGCCTGACGGAGCGAGAAAGATTGGGCTTGGTCGCCGGAATGGCAGCTTTCGTGCTGGGACCGTCTCTATTTCAGGGGCCAAAGAAAGTTCCCGCTCATAGGGTTCTTTCTTGGGCTAAACATCTGGTCAAGAAGAAGCAGCCGAAAATGGGGACAGTAGTAGAGCAAGTTGAAGCTCATCTCGTTGGGCTATTGACAAGGCTTATGTTTGTACCAGACCATCATTTCGATAATGTCCAAAAATCTTTCGAGGAAAAGTCCATTTACGACACAGAGGTCCACCTCTGTAAAATGTCAGCTCTACAGCAAGCAGCGTACGACAATTGTTGTCGCAATCTCAGGGGCGCCCTATCACTCGGTGGAACTTTATTGGATGCCGCCAGAGGCTTCATGCAGATTCGAGATGTATGCTTCCACGCCCGGTTGCGCGATATTTGCGTACCAGCTTCACCAAGCGCAGCTCAGCCTGATGTGCAACTAGCTTTGGAAATGATCAACGAGTCAGCAAAACTGAAAGAGTTGGTGATCTTGTTGCATCGCGATTTCGGCTACCACTTTGAAGGCATGCCGTTTCTTGAATCCATTATTCCTGAGCTGCAACCGAAGTCGAGGCGGAGCTTACGACCAATGAAGGATGGTGTGCCAAAGATTGCAATCATTGCCTCCTCTCCTTTCGTGTTACGGCTCACGTCGGTCCTTCTCTCCTCTCTTGGGACAGACCACGAGAACATGGCTTGCACAAAAGGCGCAGGCCTCAGCAGCACTCACAGCGACGAAGACTCCAGCAGTCTCCTGGACAGTATGTCATGGACGAAGATGCAGCTTTCGTTGCTGCGGTACAACAACGTGGATGTCGACCATAGGGGATGCCCCACTCCGCAAGACATGCTTACAACCCCTCGAGCAGCGAGCATTATTCTTGGATCCACTATCGATGTAGCACAGTTTGAGACTGGCTTGTCGGTGGAAGCGTCCGATGCGATCATATTCCTTGATGAAGACTGGAGTGGTAGGGAGTGTCAACTTGCGAAACAAATACTTGTTCGTTGTTTTATGCATAGAGCCAGGCATGAATCAGAACGAGCTGATTTTCGTGTGTACAGATTCGTATGCGGCGATTGTTGCGAGGAAAAACTTCTTTGCGGCCTCAAGGACAATGTCATCACTGAAGGTCTATACGAAGAGAAGTGGGCAGCGAATAATGCTGGTCTGCTCGAACTTGAAGAGTCAATTGAAAGGAAGGACGAAAGCTTTGCGCACTTTGACCCTGATTACGTTTTCGCCTTCCCTGGACTTAATCTCGTGAGCTTCAAAGACGTAGATCTTGCTTCATTTCTCGGGACGATGGAACCGCTGCCTGCAAATCTTGAATCGGGCAAAGAATTGAAACTCCTACCATTCGAGAAAGGTCTGACCGCTGCTGATTCTTCTCAAAAGGGAATGATTCTGACGTTCGCAAAGGAACTCATTGCAGAGGAAAATTGGCTGAGGACTGAGACAGTGGCACTTCATGGGGCAGTTATTAGGGACACACCTGTTGTTCCCCTGCTTGTATCAACAGCGACCATGTTTTCGGCCTTTGCTCGATTCTACATGGAACGTGTTGTGAAGGCACGACCAATAGCACTGTCATCACCGACTAAGGGAGTATCTTCATTTTACGCGAACTCTGCATGTGTGAGTTCGGAAGCAGGAGTTTCTTATCGACATGCTGGCACTGAACATGCGGAGAATGCCCCTACTCCCCAAGACGTGAGCGCCTCAGTCCTTTTCTATTGCGCTGACGAAACTGACAACCTACGACAGAAGAGAAAGCGTTCTGAAAACACATCCAATTTCGATGGGACATCGCTGTCGCGGTCTAGGATGGTCTCAAGGTACAACGCTTTCTCTAGAATCTATTCCACGTCGGTTTCTGGAGGAGCCTTTAATGTGCACGATGGGTCGCAAGGAGTGGAGCCTCTAGTTTACTTCCCCCCAATTTTCCCTTTCCAACGACAGGTGTCTAAGCACGCCACGAAAGCCCTGTCCGAGCTACGGATGGAGAAGAAGAATCCGGCATCGACGGATGCCTGTGGTGCAGCAACAGGTGATCTTTCAAAGCGCCCGCTACTCGGAGGCGAAAGCGTCGTGGAGACGAAGCGGCCACGCCTCGAAATGGACCCAATCGCCACCCAAGCGCAGATTTCGAAGCCAGAGTTGGTTTCTTTGCCTCAGGCGCTGCCAACCACCACAAGTCTTACGTCTCTTCACGTGCCAACTGCTTCGCAAGAGCCTGTCGCTGCTAATGGTGTTCTGGCCGTTCCTCCTTGTGCGCCTGAGCCTGATTGGAAGAGTTTATTGGTAGATTTGGATGAGGATTTTGGTATCTTCGGTGCAGGAGCAGCTCCGCTGCAATCGCAATATATCAAAGAAGCATCAAACGACAATGTCGAAATCACCGAGTATTGTACGTCGATTGGAGGGCTTGCAGAGTACAGAACAGGATCGCGCCCATTTCCGTGTGATTTTGAAGAAGCCGAATCGGCGAAATCTGATCGAAGCGAGGCTGGAATGGATGCAATGATTCTGTTTGTCGCCAGAAAGCAGCCTCTGAACTCGAGACCGCATTACTCTCCCTCACAAGCATTCAGTCATCCGCAAATTTCGCCCTGGAGTACTGCGTCGACTGCATTGCCTCATGCCACCTACGCGGGGGTGCCAGGAATAAATGGTGTTTCCATTGATTTGAAGGCAAACGGATCAGCCCCAACGAAGAAGTTGAAGAAGGCAGCTACGCCCACTTCATTCGTGAATGCGACCGGATTGTCTGTTGGAGCTGCTGCTCCTTTTGCAACTGCTCCACAAGTGCCTCCAGCGCTTTCTCCTAACGCCGTCCCAGCAAAGGGGAAAGACGTTGTCCGGCATAAAATCCTTGCCATGTATGGTAGGCAAGGTTACGGAGGACCTGGTTTGCTTGAATCATCGAACTTTCGCTTCGCTGCACTTCGCGTTCGCGACAGGATATGCGACCGCCTCTCGTTTTCTGTTGAGAGAATTGCTGGGTTGTCCGCGAGTCAACAGCACGACCACCTCAACAAGACTTGGCCAACGCGCATCCATGCGTCGTCGCCCCCGCAATGGACCAGTCTTGTAGGATGCCCAGGTTATACGTCAGATAAGTTGCAGCTGATGGGGCCACCGACTTCAGACTTCGGACCCTTCAAAGTTGGAAGCCTTTCCGATGTCGATCCTGTCACCGGAATTCCAAACACCAAAGTGGGGATCAGTCATGATCTACCTTTCGATGCGAACATTCCTGACTTTGATTCTTGTCGTCAACCTCGGCCATGGTCGCTGTCGGAAGACAAGAAATTGCGTTTGTTGGCCTGTCGATTCACAATGAATTGGCGTTTGATTGCCGCAAGCTTGAGAGATTTAAAGAAGCGGTTGTCAAGAACCGAGAAAGAGTGCTGCCAGCGTTGGTGCCAGCTCGCAAAAAGCAACCCAGCTATTGGCCGTGAGATGCTGGAGACTCGGATCTCCACGTCGTCCTTCTACCCACACCCCACCATCTTTCACAAGAGGAATGATAGTAATCAAGTCCTTCGCCTACAAATGCAAGATGATGACGGAGGTTTCGCAATGGAAAGCACTGCAGACGATGACGAATCGGTTGTCATTCCTTCAGCTTTAAGCACCAAGAACGCTCGACCGGTCGCATTTTTATTTCCTGAAGCTGACGATAAAGACCCAGAAGAGCCCCCTGCGCACGATGCGGAACTGCGACGTTCCTTCGGTGCCTTACGCGCGGCGTCGTTGATGACGCAAGAAGCCCCGATCTCAATACCGGGCATTGCTGCTGGACAGAAGCCGACTCTGTCCTCGCCGCATCCTTCTCACCAGCAATCGCTTCAGGCCGCCGTTGCTGCGCTGTCCACGGGTGGTCGGACAGAAATGTGGCCCTTACAGATTCTGGACCTGGCAGACAAGCAGAAGAAAGCTGCAACGCCCCCTACACCTGCAGGAAGATCCCCTCACTCTCAGCACGCCCCCACTGGTAGCTACCAGGCGACGCAGTCCCGTCATGCACCGGTTCAGCAGCAATACATCCCTCCAGCTAGTAATCCGACTGCAGCTCACAAAGTTGGCATCCCACCACAAACCCAGTCCACCTCTGGAAAGTGAACCTGAAGCCATAATGTAAAAAATAAAAATAGAATAACGCCATCCGCTAGCTTAATGGCCAGGAGTTAACTTGTCCGCCGAAGCACCTCCTTTGTCTGGCGAATGTAGCCAGCTTCGCGCTTAACAGAGTGCGACGCGACATCTCGCAACATTGAAGCACAGCGCTGGCGCACGTCAGGGCTAATGTCCGTGCCTCTACGCTTTCGGATGAGTAGCTGGAACGATCGATTCTTGACAAACGCAACTTCAAACCCGCTAGCGAGCTGATCAACAACGTCAGGCCACAATCGATGTGTAGTTTCGGTGAAGACAAAGATCGTTCCATCATTTGCCCTATCAAAGAGGTCACGAAAAAAAATGAAGGCAGATTCTCGCAAGCCAATAGCATTCTCGGCAACACAATACTGACAGACGAAGATGTTGGTGGCCTTGATAGTGTCGCGGAACAAATGATTCACCGGATTATCCATTCCCTTGGTAATGTCGCAGCCCCCACCAAAAGTACAAGAATGCCCTCCAAAATCGAGTTGACGCAAGATTCGGTTGGCGGACTGATCCATGCAATCAACCATGTCGCTCCAACCAACTTCATAGTCGAATACTTTGGCCCGTATAGAGGAACCCTTACTCTCTGAGCTGCAATTGAGGAAACTCGCCACAAGGCAGAACCCGACATAGTCATAACCTGGACCTCCCCCAATTGAAGTCACATGGCATACCTTTTCACGACTACCATCTCCAGCTCGCCTATCCTCAGTGCTGGACAACAACTCTAATAGTGCTTTTTGAATAGCGTTCACGACAGCTGTCTCATTGTTAGATTGCTCTTGTCGGAACAAGAGCACCGTATCGGTGAGTCTTCGAACACGTCCAAAAAAGTCTAGGGCATATCCTGATCGCGATCCGGGATTTGCAAACAGCAACGGTGTCACCACCCCGGTATCCCCCACCAAGGCCAATTCATGTTCCAACACCCGAGTTGCCGTGCGATTCACTGCGTGAGGAAGATTTTGACTCAAATCGTATCGAATGTGTTCAATGGCAAGAGTTGACCAGGTGATCCAAGTCTTTTGGTGTTGGAAGGAACCGGGCTCTTTCCGAGAGATGGTTGTTGTAAGCTGCCGTAACTCCTCGATTGGAGGAGGTTGCTTGACCCCATTAGGACCCAACGTTTGGACAGGCGACAGTGCGCGGCAGTCGATTACTACCTGCAATAGAAATATGCTGCCGAGTGTTGAGAACATCATGCAGACTGCATGCTCTGTTCTTCATTGCTTGCTCAGCAAATGTTGTAGTGTCAAATAGAGGAAAAAACTGGAAGCAACGATTGATGGGTGAGAAGAGGGCGTGATCCTTCCCAGGAAACGGATATCAGACATCAGACGTCATCATTCGCCTGTCCTCCATCCAGCACGACTACTGGTATCGTACACGTGAAAACAAGTTGTACTCGTACTCTGAAGTCTCAAGTACTCGAGTACCAGGTACTCCACTACGGGTAGATTGAATCGTGGTACAGCTACAATGTACGTGGAACACACTCCAGTGTATGCTGTACTTTACTCGCACGCCTACGATTTCGAGCTAGAGTGTCAATTGACATGTTCTCAAGCGCGTTGTCCTTCAACAACAGTAGGCATCATCGTAACATGCATGTTCTAGTAGTAATTGAAACTCTTCTGGACTAGATACCACTTCTTTCCTTCTCCCGGAAAAAATTAGAGCTTGTCGAGGTATTGAGAGAGTGGTGGAATACCATCCTTGAGACCCTTGCGCTTTCTGACAGCGGTAATGACCTCGTTGGCCTTGTTTCCTTCAGTGTATGGGTCTCCAGACATGGGGGCCCAGTGATCGAACGAGCACTGTGGGAAGGCCTTTCCTCCAGTGTTGGAACGCAAGTCGGCCGTGAAACCGAACGATTCCATGACTGGAAGGTAAGCAAGGAGGGTCATCTGAGGAGTACCAGGTCTTGGCTCCTCGCTAAACACGTGACCACGACGGCGGGTAAGCACACCGTAAACGTTACCCATGGCATCCTGTGGCACAGAGATACTGCAGAGGTAGATAGGCTCCAAGAGACCTGGCTGTCCACACAACATCGAAGAAAAGCAGACACGACGAGCGGTAGGCATGATTTGACCCATACCACGATGGATAGCATCAGCGTGAAGGACGACATCCATCAAGTTGAAACGGCAGCCACGCATGGTTTCATCGCACATAGGACCGTTTTGGGTGGCCCAAGCGAAACCTCCGACAACAGACTCTCTGATCTCAGCCAGGTAGTTCACTCCCTTGGTGGTATCAACGAACATGTTGGGGCCAGTTCCCTCAGGACCGAATGCCCAAATCTTACGGGCTTCAGTGACATCCCATTCGTAGTTGTCAGCAAGGTAACGTCCCAAAATCTTTGCTTCAGTTCCGGCAACAACCTCACCATCATCAATAGCTTTGCAGAGCTCGGCACCCAATGGCGCTCCAGTAACGAAAAGACGATTGTGCTTGTTGGCAGACTTGGAGAGGCAAATCTGATCGGAGTTACCGTTCATGGTCTCACGGAAAGCAACGACAGGTTCTGAGACCTTGACTTCAGTTCCCATGAAATCGTTCTGAAGATCTTGAAGGCAAATCTCCAAGTGAAGCTCTCCAGATGCTGCAATAATGTGCTCACCGGACTCTTCGGTGTAGCACAAAACCATCGGATCAGACTTGGCAAGACGCTTCATACCCTCGACAAGCTTTGGGAGATCGGCGGAGTTCTTTGGCTCAACGGCACAACGAACGACAGGGGAGACGGAGAACTTCATGGTCTTAATGGTGCATGCATCCTCCTCGGTAGCAATGGTTCCGGACTTGAGAAGGTACTGGTCAACACCGACAAGTGCGCAAGTGTTACCGGCAGGGATATCAGCGACCTGTTCGGTGTAACGTCCCATCATGATAACAGTACGTTGGATGTTCTTGATCCAGAGCTCAGTCTTCTTACCAGGGACGTAGTTAGGTCCCATGATACGGACCTTCTGGCCGGTTCCAATAGTTCCGGAGAAAACACGTCCGAAGGCGTAGAAACGTCCCTTATCGGAGGTAGGGACCATCTTAGAGATGTACATGCAAAGTGGGGCACCTGGGGAGGGTGTCGCATTCGCGGATGGCAATGGCGGTCTTGTCGTCCAAAGGACCGTCGTAAAGGGTGTCGACACGGTATCTTTGAGCCTTCGCTGGGGAAGGAAGGTGGAGCACGATCATCTCCAGAATGGTATCTCCAGCAGGAAGCCACTTTTGCATGACACGCTTGAGCAATTGCTTTCCAACAAGCTCCTTCTCCTCTCCCTTAAGCTCGACACCGATGGCCTTAAGCATCTTGTTAACCTTTCCATGCTTCTCGGCCATGATAGCCTCGAAGAGGGTGGTGATAGGAGTAGCAATAAATTGACAGAAAGCACGCTCGAGGGTGCCTCCTTTGTCGGAAGTGGTCCAGACCTTGCGTGCACTATCGAAATACCAGTCACCCCAAAGCTTCTGCACCATCTTCTCCTCTGGGACACCGAACTTGGCTCCGTAAGTTCTTGCGAAACGCTTAAGGGTGAAAGCCCATTGGTGGAGACCTGATCCGAAGGCAACGGTTCCCTTGGAGGGGTCAACCTGAACATCACCAAGAGCCTCGTCGTTGTAGGTGGCAACAATAACGTTGACGGACTAATGGCACGGCAAAAGGCCTGGTAAAGCTCTTCAGCAGGAAGCTGCAACTCAAGAAGTGCGCGATCGACCTTGTTAACCATGAGACATGGCATGACACGCTCTGAAATGGCCTGACGGAGCACAGTCTCGGTTTGGACGCAGACTCCATCGATGGTATCGACGACGACAAGCGCACCATCAGTGACACGAAGGGCAGCAGTGACCTCTGAGGAGAAATCAACGTGACCTGGGGAATCAATCAGGTTGATAAGGTAAGAGTTAGCGGTAATATGCACGGTCGCGTTTTCTTCCTGCATCTGCTTCAAGGTGGCGGCCTGGGAAGCCTCTTCCTCTTCGGTAAGCTTGGATGATGAGGTGGATCCGACCTCGCCGGCCTTCTTATCGTACTCGAAAAACATGGAAATTCCGGTGGACTTGATGGTAATACCACGCTCGGCCTCATCGGCACGAGTATCGGTGTAACGCGCTCCACCAGCAGCCTTGGCAGAGATAATACCAGCCTTTTGGACGAGGGAGTCTGTAAGGGTGGTCTTTCCGTGATCGACGTGTGCAATCACAGACATCGAACGGATGTTGTGCTTGAGATCCATGATGGATCTCATTTGTTCAACGGTAAAGTTAACCTGTTGATCATGACAAGAGATGCGAGTTAGTATACTGATTAATAAGAGGTACGAGGACGATAGGGCCGCATAAACGCAGAAAAGAACCACTCGGAAACGATCGATCCATCGATAGAAAAAGTTCGGGTTTTGGTTCAAGTCACCTGCATCATTCGAAGGCTCTTATGAACGCATGAAATCTCTCTAACGACAAGTCCATGCCAGGTATCAAATGTCTAGAGTCCAGAGAAGCTATAGACAGCCGAACTCCTTCACTCATAAACCCAGTCATCAGCAGTCAAGAGTCGTGCTGCAGAAGATTCCGCTCGTACTGACACCAGTAGAATCTACGTGCCCTTTGGCAGTAACCGGAATAGCAGACACCGACCAATCAAGGCTCCATTCCTCAACTGCTTTGGAGCTGAAGAGCAACGACATGCTTCACATCCCCAACAGCATACACATGGACAACAATAACGCAAGGGGACAGAGATTCGACAACGAAATCGTACCATCTTGACAGATTCGTTTGGGGTAAATCCAAAACGGAAAATCAAGCGCAAGGGCGAAAGTGTGTGGTGATCAAATCAAGTGGCATTGTAATACAGCATACTAGTACCAGGTGTACGCGAATACTCGGAGTAGGTCACTGGCCGACGATGGCTGCTCGGAAGCCACAGAAACAAATCGTGCGGCATGCGCGTGCGAAAGAACACCGGTGATGATGCGAGGCGTGGTTTTCCGAAGGTGCCGGTGCCGGTCCACACATCAAGGTTTTAGACAGGTCACTGGATCCGATTAAATCAGACTGTAGACTGTAGTACTAGTACTGAGCACCTCAGTACCAGTACAGGATTAGAGAGAATGCAAGGAAATGACGTCAACGATGACGTCACAGTACTGAGCCTTTCACGTAACACCTACGGTGATACAGTACTCCAGTAAGGCAGTAACACAGGGAGAGCATGCTGATTGGCTGATTGGTACGGCTTGACGTCATTTCCTTTCATTCTGATGTCGGATCCCCTCAGATTTCACTTGCATTGGTTTCCCAGTTTTTATATGCTGTAACTTCACTACTCGTACAATGGAGCAATGGAGACTCTCTAGCTACTACCGGTAGAGAGTAGACTATGAACAAACGTTCGTTGCATGTTAATCGGATCCAAATGAACTAAGGTGGACTATACCTCTATTCCTATATAAAATTATGTTACTTAACTACTCCTACACTGTATAGGAAGGGACCAACGAAAGCAATGAAGGCGACCGAATATTGTCTGATTCCAGCCCTACTCTATCGTCTTTAGTACACACTCTCTAGACGAATAGTAATCCAGCACCTTTGCAACGGCGAGCACTCTAAAAGCCTTAGAGTCCGAGAACATTTGGAACCACCACCATGAAGACCGTCTGCCAGATCGCTTGGACGCCGCGAGGCGTCACTCCCCGAAAGAGACCGGCATATCCCTGCTCCTTTTTAATATCTCGCCAATACTCCAAACTAGTCTTTGGCTGTCGTCCTGCACTAACATCGGCCTGCATAAAGACACGAATAGTTTCTACGGGTGTGTTCCAGCAACTGCCCAATCCTCCAATCACCCCGGATCCAATTTCTCCAATTAATCCATATTTCGACATTTTGAACGTCGTCCGAGCCACTTCTGTAAAATATGAACGGCTCATCCAGTTGGTTGCCTGTCGAACGCACATGGGACCCCCACCATAAAACATGCCCGAGAGTCCCTTTTCCTTAAAAATACGTTTCGTTACCGTAATCGCATTGTCGTTCTCATATCCCTTTTTCCCTCGATTCAAGTTGAGAGACGTGAATACCATCCCGGCCGGCGTCATCACAATGGCTTGCGCGAGTCCGCCAGCGAGTCCTCCCGTGAGTGCCGCCAAAGTAGGCGAACCGCCCATGGCCAACGTTTGTTTCTTGGCCGCCGTCGCTCCCACCAGAAACAGCGCACCCAATAAGGAGCCCTCAATCGTCCGGGAGAAGGAACCAGCCCACAAATTACCATACCCGCCTTCGGCAACAATCGCCTTGAAGGCGTCAATTGGACCAAGCTGAGTGGCAGTGACGCGACATTTGATCGATTCGAGTGGCGTCCCGCCAGACAAATCGGAGGCGACGCGGAGAAAGGCGCCGCGGGCCAAAGTGGATAGGGCGACTCCGCCAACCTAAGATTTTGGACGAAAGATCGCAGTTGATGGCAACGAATGTAAATGAGAGACACCAATAAATGAGTATTGTACCAGGTAGCGCTCGTTCCAATCACTTACAGCGCAGTTTTGAACTTGGTGAATATCGTTGTCAGTCAAAGATACGGATCTTCGAGAGGTGGAAACATAGCCTGGACCACGACGAGTTGATGGAACCGATCGAAGCGCAACGGAATTGCCGATGCTTCCCCGTTGTGACGCTGCGGCTTGCCTGACTACAAGCAGTAGTATAGTGATGATTGATGACTTCATTGGCAGCGTTCACAAGCTGTGTAAGGAAAACCGAGGATCCAGTGAGAAAGTGGCGCGGACAGAATTCGAAACAACATAAACAGGTGCTCACCAGTGCGCAGTCTGAAAGAAAGAGGAAAT
>JAKSYS010000770.1:0-26465 GCA_022925895.1 Fragilaria crotonensis | reverse complement strand
CCTAACCCCTGGTGTAAACGTGAACGGATTTCAGATTGATCGAATGGGTTGGCAGTTTGATATTTTCTGCAAAGTATTAAAAGAGGTCCAGGCTGACGTCTCGTGTGGTCAGGAACACAACCTTGATACTACTAAATCCCAAGTACGAAGTATTTTGTACCACACTACTCAACAACATTGGACACGCACAAGGATAAATTTTGGAACGACACCTATGGAATTTCAGAGATTGTATAAACCGGGAGGCACATTCATGATTACGCTCGGAGATGCTACCGGACGTATGAGAGATCGGTATGTTGATAAATGGGGACGCTGGGTTAGTCAATCGTTTATTGGAAGAGCAGGGCGGATTGTCACGATCGTTTCGGCATATCAGGTTGTTACAGATACCCCCGTCACGGGAGGGATAACTGCTGCATCGCAACAATATAGCCTGCTTATGCAAACACAGGATTCGGTTATACATCCTCGACGAGCGTTTCGGCGTGATCTCAAACGGTATTTAATCGGATGTAAAAATGCAGGACATGAATTATTGGTCATGGGGGATTTTAACGAGGACATTGGTCAAGAGGCTGACGGAATGATAGCGGTAATGCAATCACTGGGTTTGATCGACATCATGCGCCAACAACATGCTTTGCATCTTCCAGTGACGTATGCAAGAGGTCAGAAACGTTTGGATTATGTTTTGGGTACTGCAGCAGTGGCAACAGCAGTTCAGAAGGCTGGATATGAACCTTTTAATGCACGGTATACGACAGACCATCGTCCATACTTTGTTGATTTTTCGGTCACAGCGTTGTTCGGTCATCCCACCCAACCCTTGTCCAAAATGGAACCAAGATTATTAAAATCCAACAACTTACACCAGGTTACAGCTTATGTTCGAAGGAAATATGATCTTCTTGAACAGCATAATGTATTTCGGAGAATAGATTGGCTCTTGCTTCCGGGAAATCGACACTCTTTTGCAGAACGGCTTGATAAAGATGTAGTAGAGGCCAGCCCAGCAGCCGAGAAGTCCATTCGAAAATATGGTGAACCCCAATGGTCAGTGGAACTGCGCACCGAACGCAAGAAAGTTCAGATTCTTAAGAAGTGTCTGTCGATGGCTAAGACACGACTGGACAACACACAGTCTATTAGACAACAATGGCGGGAACTGTACGGTAATACGCTACCCCCTGGAAACGAACGCGAATGCATACAACATCTTCGACAGGCGGAGTTGCGAGTGAAAGAACTGGTCAATGCAAGTTTTGAACAACGTGAACACGAAAGACTTCGGCAAATTCAAGAGCTAGAAAAATCTCACAAAGCATCTGATAAATCCCGGGCAAAGACGTTGAGACAACTGCATGTGGCGGAAGTGAAAAATAAATTGTACGCAAAGATTCGGGCCATGAGGGGGTTAAGGAGAGAACTGGCGTTTCCCGAATTGAAATCCCATTACATCCTGACCAAGATCCAAGGTGTGCTCAGTGGCAACAAATTGATGTTCCAACTGAAGTCATTGAACATCTCCGGGCCAGAAATCAAAAACATTTTGGCCAAGCTGCGGGGACTCCCTTCACAAGTCCACCCTTGAGTAACCATCTTGGATACTGCGGAGATGGCCCGTTCGCGAATCATATCCTTGAGGGTATTTATCCGTATCTTTCGGATTGTGATGAAAACCTCAAGACCTTGATCCAGCACTTACGAATCACGGATGAATTGGCACAAATGCGCGTGTTCCCAACCATCGATGAGCAAGATTATGTTTCAAAATTAAAGGTATGGAGAAAATCGACAGTTACCTCGCCATCTCGGATGCATCTGGGACACTATAAAGCAATGATTGCAAAACACTTATATTCTCATGCTACCGAGGATGAGAGTGACGAACACAAACGATCGCGAGAGGAATTGGATTTTAAGCAGAGCGAAATTTTGCGGGTCCACATGACATTGATGAATTATGCGCTGGAAAGAGGATACTCGTATCGTCGGTGGCAAAAGGTTGCAAACTCTGTGTTGTTTAAGGAACCGGGCAATATTCGTATACACAGAACACGCATTATACATATTTATGAAGCCGATTATAACCTGATATTGGGATTGAAATGGAGGTCGGCACTATTACAGGCAGACGCTCTCGCACAGCTTAACCGTGGACAGTTCGGTTCGCGTCCTAAACATAATGCCACGGATCCTGTGTTTATGGAAGAAATACAACTGGAATTGTCCCGGATCACCAGGAAGACGATTGCTCTTACCAATTACGACGCGACGGCGTGTTATGATCGGATTATCCCCAATTTGGCAATGCTTGCGAGTAAAAAATTTGGAGTAGCAGCGCCGGTTACAGTATCGAACGCGAACACATTGAAAAATGCAGAATATCGGATTCGGACTGACATCGGATTGGCCCCAGAAGGATATCAACACTCGGCGGAATACCCCATTTACGGTACAGGACAAGGCAGTGGAAATTCTCCGCTATCTGGTGTTTTATTTCGAGTGTATTGTATGATTGTTATGAGGACCTTGCAACATTGGCGCAGTACAGTACTCCCGATCACAGCCGGACTAGTGAAGTGGGTATGATTGGTTATGTTGATGACTCAAACGGGCAGACCAACAGTTTTTATGATCCTGTATGCGACGCTACATCCCTTGCGGTAAGAGACCAAATGAAGAATAATGCTAATGTGTGGTCACAGCTGTTGGGTATCTCGGGTGGCGCGCTGGAGTTGTCGAAATGTTCGTATCATCTTGTCACATGGAAGTTTGCTGCATCGGGTGCTCCGGTCTTAATCAATGACAAGGCAATGTTCGGAGGGGCTAACCCCAAACTTCCTTTGCTGTCCATAAAGGTGAGACGTTTGAAGTCTGGTCATTTCTTCGACCGTAAGGTACTACATTAGAAGCGTAAAGCGAATTTCGAAGAGCACAGATTGGTTGAAAAGGGGAGAGTGGTGCAATCGCCCGAATACTAATACTGGTTGAACCATGGGCAAAACACAAAGATGAAGGTCGTGAATTGGCTTGAACTAGCAATGGTTTGGGTATGTAAACAGGATGCATGAATTGCATGTGCGACAAAAAAGTACCATACTGTTCGTGTCGCATGGATGAGGCTTCAATCAACAGGGTGTAATAGCAACTACCGGATGTACCGGAGGCCAGTGATGCGACGCATAACGTTGTCGACTCCTCGTGTTGTATCATAGGACACACTCTACGACTAGTGTAGTAGTTCTACCAAGGTTTGTACAACGAACAACACTACCATCCCGGAGCATGATGAATTCCAACGAGAAGCGTCAACATTCTCCGAATAAATTATGAATGGCTCGGCGGGATATCCTGAAACTATGGCGCGTCTCGTGTAACAACGCAGAGAATGAATCGGCGAGACTATGTATGGACATCAGGGCCGTGCTTTGTCGCGGTTCGCTTATGGTGAAACTGTGGCAAAGGATCGCGTGTTTTTTGAGTAATTGTACCCTCTTTCTGTGCTGTACCCTCTTTCTGCGCTTTGCACTTTGGGTGTGTGCTTCCCACACTGACACAATAGCATTCTATATCATCATTTTTTTGGTTTGTCTGTAGAGTAGAGTTGGCCACGACGAAGTACTGCTACTGCAATTCCCATTCGAAAAGGGTGGTGGTGGCAATTATGGGCTCTGCCTTCAAATCATGGATTCGATACTTCAAGGCGGGCCATCTATTTTGATCGTTCTCGCCACAACCACCATTCAGTCAGCATCGTTAACATCAAGGGACCTTCTTGTGTTTATCTGCAAACTCAAATCTTGCGCCACTCTTCTCAATTTTCACCAAATCGGCCTTTTCGCAGGTACTTGTACAGGGTTTCGAACGAGCTGCTTGTACCAGACACCAAATGGTTGGACTCCATCTCAAGATGCACGCCACACACCACACACCGCATACACATACACATACTCTGATTTCTGATTACTCGGACTATGTTGGTTTTTTTTTGGATTACTCGGGTCCGGATTGGCCGTCCATGGAGTGCTGCTCCTTGATAAACTGTGCGGCGACCCTGAATAGATGTGGCGACGGTGGGTGGACATGCTCATAGTTGTGTACGACGTATTCGGAGTGCATGTTACCGTGGTGTCGACACTACCTCATTATGCTCAATCCTGCGCAACCGATTTTGGATCGACCCGCTCCTATTCTAATTTTTGAAGTACGACAAGCTACTTTAACTGCACAACTGCAGAAATAGGCCTTGGCTTCGGCAGCTATTTTTACGTTTACGTATGGTGCTTCAACAGCGAGGATTATGCTTTCAACTTCGATATTGCTCTGTCGGCGCCCTATGTATGTATGTTCGGTATGTTTCCATGTGAAGGCTCACCTTGTTGATCGCCTGATGACAGTCCTGTGATTCCATTTGACTTCATCGCGTCATATCTTACGCGCATGTGGAGGGCTTGAATTTGCTGTACTTGCAAACATTGGAAGTAATCCAGGTTGCATACTGGGACAATCTCGTGTACGCAGTCGGATAAGTTCCACAGGCACCAATACTATAGGACGTGATACCCACTTGAACATCCGTGCGTGCAGAAGTGCCTTTAATGAGAAGTGGACCTCCGGAATCGCCTTTACAGGTGCCCTTTGTACTTCCAGCACAGATTTGATTCACGCTCTTGAAACCAATACTGAAAAACTTACTGCACGCAGTAGCAGTAAGTGTGTTGATCGAAACCGTCATGAGGTCAGTTGCCTCGACCGCAGGGGATGACTTGAGAAGCCCAAGCCCAATGGTGGTCAGGGCACTACCAACAGCAGGGGAAGATGCGATCTTGTTGATCTTCGCCAACGTCACGCCAGTAACTCGTGTGTCGAGAAAAACCAGTGCAACATCGTTGGTGGAATTAATGCCCTTATGCAATGGATGAGGAAGGTACGTGCTTGCCACCCTGTAATACTCGGTAGGAGACTCATAAATGCTAGTAGCATTGACATACGCATCGGCTGCATAAGCAAAAAACAAACGAGACTTTGGAATGAAACAACTGGCTGCAGTCAACACAACATCACTAGCAATCAGAGTCCCTCCGCAGTAGGCAACGTACTCTGCCGTAGAAGAATAGAACGGTATTATCAATTGCGTGAAGTATGGATATCTCTTTGGATCTGCCTTGACACCTCCAATGATTCGAGACTCCAAGTTTCGCATCTTTGTGGTTGGTACGACCGCTTTACCTCCGACGATTCGAGACTTCAAGTTTCGCATCTTGGTTGGTACGACGGCTTCAGCTTCGTCCATCACCGAGGCAACAACAACGTGGCATGTGGCTTGGAGAACAAGGCACAGCACGAGAAGAAAAAGGCGTCCTGTCATTGTTTGCCGTGCGAATCTCTCACTTGGGAAAAAGTGAGAATGAATGTTTCAATTTGCGGAAAGTAAGAATCTCTGGACGCTGGATGTGGTCCCTGCCGAATCTATGAGCATACCACATGTAAACCAATTACAGGGGTGTTTAATTAAGGCTATCCGGCCGGCGCGCCTTCATTCGGCTCAATTAGTAAATTAAGGCGCCAAATTGAGGGGTTACGAACCAAATTGCGTATCAAAGATAACAAAGCGTCACGCACACTTTGCATAGCAGAGTTCTGCGTTTTCAAGACAAAACAAAACAAAAGCGTCACTTTTATTGATACAAGAAGACATGTGTGAAACATGAACGAATGCCAATCCTTCCGCTAAGAATCCTTTTGGCGGGCAATTAACAGTATGCATAGATCTATACGAACTGCGAAAAACAAACACCCATTCCATTGCTTGTTGTCAGCCATTTCGTATGGTGTAAAAACTAAAAACCTTGTGCGAGAAACCCGGAAAATCCAACATATTGCCAACTGGAGTGGATGATGATGCACGACTCCTTTCATCGGACGATGTTGCAATTTTAGAACCGGAGGTCACATCCGTTGGTGGTGGTGCTCTCTATTCACCCTCGACGGGTGTCCTAGATTCGCACTCGTTCCTGCAGAGTCTCTTGGCAGATGCAGAATATCACAAGGCCGCGTTGTTGTTACGGACTTGCGTGGATGGAGGTCGTGTTCAGAATGATGAGCACGATACAGTTATTTCGCTCCGCATCGACGGCATGGACTTGCAATGTGACATGGTGGTCAATTGTGCTGGCCTATCGGCAGACAAGAGTGCACTCCATCTCCACAAAACGACTAAATGGCAGCCACCAAGACATTTTTTTGCCAAGAGAAACTACTTTCGACTGCAGGGAACACCGAAACCTGCTTTTCAACACTTGGTGTATCCAGTCCCAGAACCTGGTGGCCTGGGTGTGCATGCAACAATCGACTGGATGGGCCAATCTACTAAATTTGGACCTGACGTTCAGTGGATCGACCCATCGGTGCAATTAGACGACATTGATATGAGTCCAGATCCATCGAGATCCAATTGATTTTATGAACAAGTGAGAAAATATTGGCCGAATCTTCAGGATGACTCGATCGTGTCCGATTACGCCGGATTGCGACCCAAGCTTTATCATCCCCTCCTGCAAAATGAAGGAGATGCTCCATTTATGGATATTCTTATTGCCGAGCCTAAAGATCATGGCGTTCCTGGTCTGTTTCATTTATTAGGTATCGAAAGTCCAGGTTTGACCGCAAGTATGAGCATCGCGAACTACATTGCGGAGCGTTCATGATTGATGATTCATGGATCATTCGGTATGCTCAACACAACTACTCTGTCCAAAATTGTGGTTTGGTCGTTCTTACGATCAAAAGGCAATGCGCCATCGCCTTTACTTGGATGCTTACTTTTGCGTACCAGAACAAAATAGCTCAGCATACGAAGCAACCTGCGATTTTCCATCGGCGAGACATGATCCATGACCCATGCAGCGCAAGACTGGCCTTCGTTCAATTTCTTGACATCCACAGCAGCGGAGCAACCATAGTCATAAACTTAGATTTTATGAACAACATATGCCTTTCCTGTTGCCTTTTGAGTCGCTTTCAGTGCACCGAGGGAACCAGCGTCTGACGCCTGCCGCGATGCGAGCCGCGCTTCCGATTGTTCTCTCGGCAAAGTCCTTCTTCGCTCATCCAGATCCTCTCGTGCTCTCAGCACTCTTGTGAACTCGAGCGTCTCGTCCACCGTAAAATCGATGCCACTATCATTCGTAGTTGCCTCTGATTTATTTGACACTGCGTTGCTGTCCAGAACCGCCTGAGCAACAGCATCCGCACCCCTAGGACCGGACAATTCTTGCAATTTGCGCAAACGACGCGCCTTGGCCAAGGCCTCATTCAAGAAGTTGTCGTCAAGTTCTACTTCTTCATCAAGAGTGTCTGCAACATTGGTCTCCTCCTTGATTAGCGACTTGAAGACCGCCTCTGATTGCTCATTGCCTTTCTCCATGATTTCATCAAACCTCGCGCGACGTTTGGCGGCATCCGCAACATCGTCCGCATAGTGCAAATGTGAATCTGACTCGTCATCGTCATTGCCATTGCCACGACGTTTTCGTTTCTTGTTGGATTTAATCGCCGCCTGGTCCAATTCATCCAGGATACTACCCATTGGTTGTGATTTCTTTCCAAGTCTTCGTCGTCATCGTCGTCTAAATCAACCGACCGCTTGTTCTTCGTGCCCTTCTTTGTTTTCTTTTTCTTGAACTTCATCTCCTTCTTCTTTTTGTTGGAAAGACTGGCTGCATATTCCTCTGCCGTCATGAAATCAGAAGCGACAACATCAGCAACAGAATGCTCCAGTGAAATGGCTTTTCCCTTCTCATGGGCAAACAGGCCGGTTGAAGGACTGTCATCCTGTTGCACCATCGCCTGTCCAAGCTTAAAGCCACGTCGTCTGGTTTGTTCGTTATCAGGTTTGCCTGTCAATGGGGCAGCCCCTCGTTCCAACCGCATCGGTGCCTGGACACCACCCAGTTCTTCGAATTCATCATCATCGTATCCTGCATGTCCACCAGCCCGGCCCATACCCATTTCAACCTGTCGCTTTTGACGCAGACGATGTTGCTGTGCTTGATCATCCGCCAATTGCACATTCTCCAGTCGCGCAGTTTCAGGATCGTCGTTCAATCCAATAACCTTTTGACTATCATTTGCTCTCGACAAGAGGAGCATCGGCAAGAGTTAGTAATTGGATATCGACGAACGCACCAATATTCCGACAAAGTTTAAGGCAAGCCAAAGAAGGGCGATCGCGGGAGTTAGATCAATAAGGTCCTATTTTGCACCTGTACGGTGAGTCCCGGTGTCCCGGAGTTGGAAGTTGGAAGTTGGAAGTTGGAAGTATGACAGTATGGCTACTGGACGCTACCCTATTGGAAAGGGTAGTATCTAGTCGTGTGGGTCGATGTTTAGTTTTTTTTGGTGATGATGTTTGTACTTGTTACTATGCCTATGAGACTGGCATTTAGGTACTGTAGCGCACCTGTTTGCAAAGTTCCGATGAGGGAATGGTACAAGTACCAGTATACTGGACTACTTTTCTCTCGCACTGCATAGAGCAGTTACTGTATAGGAATTGAAACCGTTGCAGTCGACGACGTCACGCCTCTTATTAATTGGCTGCGAGAAACTGGTGTACCGGTACGCAGTGCGCACTATTGTTTCTCGTCGTGAATCCAACGCCTTGTCATCCCATTTGCCATAGAGGCACTAGTAGAAAACGACGAACCTTTTAAACCACGACCAGCCAGATTTAATCTAAAAAGATCAGGGATGGC
This sequence comes from Fragilaria crotonensis, assembly GCA_022925895.1. Classification (NCBI taxonomy): domain Eukaryota; phylum Bacillariophyta; class Fragilariophyceae; order Fragilariales; family Fragilariaceae; genus Fragilaria; species Fragilaria crotonensis. The sequence goes on along the minus strand of JAKSYS010000770.1, from coordinate 17,703 downwards.
ACCGAGTGGTTTTTGCTAAAAGTAGTTTTTGGGTTTAAACCAGGTTTAAACCCAAAAACCACTTTTGCAAATATTTCTGGTGGTTTTTCCTTTTCGAGCTAAAAAGTGGTTTTTGCTAAAAAATAGCAGACCTCGTACCTTTAGTGAGGCCTGCACCGTCTTGTACCCACCACCAACACACCATCCCAGTACAACGTCTGGGTCTAAACTCTTGAATTGCAAATCGCTCATTCGATCACCTTAATAGGTCTTGTATACAGGTTTTGGTTCAGTTCATGAAACAAGATGCCAAGCAATGGGGTGTATCTCAGCTTGTTTTGTTGATGAAGATGACTACAACTACATTGAAAGTGATGGTGATTGCCAATCCTCTAATTTCGGTTCCTACTCTACGGTAGTACATTCTTTATTGTATGTATAGTTACTACTGGTAGACCTACTAGTAGTATTCCAGTACTCCGTTTTACGAGGATCGACACAGTAGCGTATCTACGTGTACTATGGTACAAATTATACGTGGAAAAGTTTACTAGGGGTTTTAACACGGAGTGGTTTTTCAAAGTGGTTTTTCGGTGGTTTTTGGTGGTTTTTCGGTGGTTTTTGGTCAGACCAAAAACCACTTTGTAATCGAAAGTGGTTTTTGCCATCCCTGAAAAAGATATACATGAATAAATGCCGATTATTAAAATCTTGTTCCTTTTCCTTTAAGAAGCAGCTGGCCATAATACAGTACAGTACAAGTCAGTGTATCTCCGATTAACTTCCCCCCCCCCCCCCCCCGAAATGTCTCACGATACCTTCCATCACAAAATCCAGGCAGACGGCGTATCAGTGGCAAAGTTGTACAAAATCCCAAACGATGTTGCTCACCGCTGACGAAACCATCTACCCTGATATCAAGAGATGCTCGTCACAGAAAATGATGGATCCAGTTCACTCCAGTCGCAAAATTGTGACATTCTTCCACATCGTCACAATCAAAGCTCACGACCACGTGCGTGATATGTCGACGGAAGAATGTGAGGCCGCATGGTACAATAAGGAGAACTATATGGAAATGAAGAAAGAATGCATTTCTGCTATACGCCTTCTGATGAAAGGTGAATATCCAGGGGACAACGACGTGCTATGCAAGCGGGGCCTAGAGTACCGCACCCCGAAGGGATCAAAACAACGAAAGCAGAACCAGCGCATTGCAGCGCAGGCAGTGTTCAGTGCACAAGAACTTGACAGGGACGATGCCTTTACACAATCAGAGTATATCAAGTTTACCTTCAATGACAAACTGAATGCACTGAAAATGGGCCACCGAGATGCACTTGAAGCTGCAGCTCTCTACCATGCAGACTTTCAGGATATGGGCATACAAGACCATGTCAACGAAACAATATTGTTGCTCTGTGCAGTTAAAACGAATGAATTGGCACACGGGCTTGACCGTTGTGTCTCTGTCAACGGGGGGCATCATCATGGTGTTAATGAAGGCATAGCTTCAAAACATATGGCCTTCGGTTCTCATGAAGATGGAACTCCAGGGAATACGCGTTCTTGATAGAATCAATAAGGACATTGCAAGGTAGGTTTGAAGAAATCCACGAGACTGACTGACCGCGTCAACCCTCTATGTCATATGTGTGGCGTAGTAAACTTTTGATTCTTACAATATACTCCGAGTTCAAGTACAATTGAACCTCTCGTTGATGCGCAATCGCATTGTCCACAGCTTTGTCAGAAATTGTGTATACTTGTACGATTGATGTTGCACGTTTGCATCTCTTGAAAAACATCGTACGCCTCCATACTGTACTGTACTCGGAGTAGTATTTTGCTTGTCTGAGTTTCTACCAGTAGTACTGTGTAACGGGGGGTACGCCAGTGCATCGGTGAATTACTGTAGGGGTGCCAGTTGTGAAACTGAGTAATACAACAACAAAGTGAATATGTGCTGGATATGTTTTCTACTCGCATTAGTTGCTTGTTGAAAGTTTCCTGTTCCCCCGAGAAGTTGGTTTTTGGGTAGCCATTACGACGAATCGTTCGCCAGTGCCTTCTTTTCAATAAACAGTCTGCTAAATAACGCCCTCTCATTCTTCGAATGGCATTCTTTGCTGTCAATACTTGTGGTCTCCGCATCCTTGGCTTTGAGCAAATTCCGCACCTCGGTTTCATCAGCCTTCGCGAGCAATTGGGATTCTGTAAGGCAGCTTTGACTATGTTGCAGGTAAACACGGCGGAGACCCTCTGGTTCGTTAATCCCACGCATGAGCTGAAGGTCTTGCTCGTCTAGAACAGCGTGAATAGAGTTGAGCTTATTCGCCTTTCTTCGATCGCTGCCTTCCCGAGTTCTGAATTCAAGGCCCCTTGTCGTACCTCCTGGGAATGGTAAGCCCGAGCTCATAGCCTTGATTTCAATGGCCATGCTTCTCTTGATTTCCGACATTTCTCTCCGACTAAACCATGCACCCGCTATTTCTTGTGAAGTCATGTCGTTGTGGTGAGTTGTTGAGCGAATTGAGACTACTTCGTTGAAGTGAACGGATTTTTTGACGACGGCAGGAGCTTTGATCTTTGAGGGTGAGATTTGCATCTCAGCCGAAGGGATGCGTTGCTCTCTTGACAGAAGCATTGGTGGACGTGGAGTTAGGGTGATAACCATGGTGTTCTGTTGTTCAACTGGAGTTGAACGTCGATTAGCTTGTTCGACTCGTTTCTAATTGTGTGAAATGCGAGTCACGGTGCAGGCATGCTCAAATGAGGTAACAAAGGCCCAGAACTCCATCTATGTATGCATGTAACGACGCTATCGGGATTCATGTTGAACTTCTTGGTCATCGTTCAGAGTACGGGTTCTGTAGTTCAATTATGACTGAGAAAGGGATTGAAAGGTCCAATGACCAGTAATGTATGACTAAATAGTCATATCTGGAACTTCCGAGTACCATATTGTGTCTGTAAGCGTGGAACCTTAAATACCCGGTTCAGGAAAAAGACCTGAGTTTATTCTGGGGAAGAGTAGTGAACATAAGCCGAAATCAGAGGTACAATAAATTCATTGTATGTCAATTGCTATGACCAAACGGATTCTCTTCTGTATAAAATCGGTCATCTAGAATTCAAATCGAATGACTCTTGGTTTTTCCTCCTATAATAGCCCAATGACCTGTGAGACATTTTGTTGGACTGAGGTGAAGAATTAGTCATATGACCTAAGTATATAAATACGTTCAAAGGTATCATGATTGTAGCATTTTGATGACACGGCATTCGTGAACAACAGATGACGACTTTCGACCGAATTCTTCAGGGGGGAGCAGATCACCGTCTGTAATGCAACGGAGTGAGAAGGATTAGGTACGGTGCCAGTTGGATGAATCGGGTAACGACCCAAACAGGAAAGAACCGTGGCATCGGGGATCCGACTTGAAGGATACCGACCAAAACTTAAAGTTAAATGGATGGCCAAAACGATTGGCAGTCGAGGACCGAGCATACAGAATTCTACTGACAAGACCTAAATAGGAGAGCAAACCCAAACCGGATCACTTGGTACCGATTGAGAGAAGTAGCGCCTCCGCTGGGGATGCTCTCATTTATCACACATATCTTAACAGCATCTTCGAATATAGTCATTTCACGTGTATGGGGCGGTCGTGTTGTCGAGTCACCCAATCAAGCACCACGTCGGAATTCGTTCAACCTTCTGGACATGCCGTCAGGAAGCACACTCAACCCCAAGGCTTGCTGAGAGGTTCACCTCCGCGGCGATATGTGTCGTACGACGTAGCACCGAAGTCAAGTATGTGCTTGACTCGAAAGGGGGAAAACTCCGTGTAGAAGCGGGTCAATGTATATTTTCCTCGACAGATTTGCAGCGAGACGAAACGGTTGCACGGCAATTGGATCTTCGGTGCAGAGCAATATGTGAACGGAGTCAAGATCCTTTTCCTTTATACCATAGCCTAGACAGCGGTGACGAAATCCGAAACGACGGTCATTATCTCCGGGACAAGTTGATTCCACAGCGACAATCTAGCATAACCAGGATGAATTAAATCCACAAGCTTGAGAATCTGTCCATAACCATGGCAAATATGTCTGCAGTCTATGTGATTTCAACATGGCGTCTATGCAATTTCATTATGGCCATCCACAAGCAATTTTAACCACTCATGTCAGACTCCATTCCAATAAAGTCTGCTCGCCATGAGCTTGTGTGATCCCCCAGTGGGATTCGATGCGGCAAATTTCGTGGGATTTGGAGTGGTTGGTTAAGTGCGATATCGTGTGGGCGATCGAGTAAGATTGTACTCGTTGAGGATTAGTAGATCCAACGAGTCCATCATTGATTCGTGCGCCCACCATGTCTCACCCCAACTACTGAGCTTTTTTATTTTTTTTTTTAATCGACTGCACCTCGCACTCGAACCGTCAAACTGTAGACTGGTACTGTCATACTGATGTTTCAGTACTTGTACTGTATCAGATCATTAATGTACTGAATGCCCACGTAGAAATCACGTAGGACGTTCACTGTACAGTGTACTGTATGGTTCCCCATTAAAGTTCCCGAATAAACGTTTTAAAATATCCCCAAATAAACTACCGTAAACACCGGGAGTTAAGCACCGGGAATTGTGCATTAAATTAATGAAATGGAGCTTATCTGGCGAGATTTCGATTTTTTTGGGTCGGACTGCGAACTAAAAAACGAAGATTCAAACTGAACTTCCTGTATTTGAAGTTATACAACCATTTAAACCTCTCATTAAGCACTATGTGAATGACCGGACGTTTCGGTTAAATGCCAGGTTTTTCTCGATGCAAAAGGGAAAGAGCGATTTTTTCGCGACAGAGGGTGTACGTAAGATTCCGTCTAGATTCCGTCCGTGGAGCTTATGTCCCAGTGGAGTGTAACTGCCGGCGTTTACGGTATTTGGGGATCGTGGGGGAAACCCCGAGATAACACAGCCTGGTCGCCGGTCCCAATTCCCAATACGACGCAGACGCACCATTCTACGTATGAAGTATGACAGACGACAGACAGTAGATTCAACGCCCTGCTGGACATGCCGACAGTAGATACTACGATCAGGTACTAGTACCGTAGATGCAGTCAACACACCCAACACACTCAACCCCAGCAACTCTTGCTTTGATTATATTGCCGATGCAACAGTCGAAAGTCAAGAGTACACAGTTCTCGCATGATGGTGCAACAAATAGAGTTGACAACTGAAAAAGCTAGTGAAAAAGAGATCCCTCTCGAGGATGAAGACGACGATGACGATTACAATCCTGAAGAAGACGTTGATATAGACGACGATGACGACGACGACGCGATCGAACAGTCCAAATCATCGTCCGATGGTATTCCTTCCAGCACACTGTCGGAAGCCAAACGCAAGGCTGTGGACGAAGCTTTTCTACAAATGTTTGGCTATAATTTTGGCACACGTTTTCTTCCCAAACGAAGAAAGGTCAATGGACCATCGGATGCAACTCAAGACTTGCTTATCCGTATCTTTGGACCTACAGCAGCGGCTCAAATCATGGCCACTACTAGTGACACAATCGCTGCAACAAAAGTCAAGAGAGCGACACTCCCGACAACAACATCACGGACAATTACGGAAGTGAAACGGTATGCTGGAACGACAATTGAAGTGAAACGCAAAGTTAACGAACGTGACTCGTTGGACTCGGGGCATGCTGACGGAAGTAAACCGCGGGGTCTAGACAGTTTGTTGCAAGAATTGGAAGGACCCGGAAAGTTGTCGACTGTTGCCAAAACTTCAGCCGATTGGGAATCATTCAAGCAGGAGGCAGGCGTGGAGCTGAAATTGAGAAGCAAGCGCAGGGCAAGAATGCCTTTCTTGTCAAGCAAGACTTTTGCAACGAGTTGATCAACGGAGTTTTGTTCAGGAAAAGGCAAAGCGTGATCAAGAACGCAGTAAACGAGGAAAGTAGGCGCTTATTCTTCACGGAAAATACCATAATACATGTCGTAGCTACTGTTGGACTCGGGAAGGAAAGGTTGCTGTTGCCAACAAGCGTTTTCAGAATTCGGCTTACGTCTAGTAAGTTATTCGAGTGTAATTGGTCTCGACTTTGTAACAACAAAGCAACCACACGATCGTCCTGCTGCACAGTTCCAGTGTCTTGTGTGTATAGGCTTCGTGGTGACCTACCGGTAGCTGAAATCATGAATGTGATGATGGATCATGGCAAAATTCCTTACTGTACTACTGCTGTAGTGTTGTACTGGAGTAGTGTCGGGTGTCGGGTGCTACCCTATCATTATATGAAGTATTCCGCCCCCGTTTGGACATACATGTAGATTAACCTACTGTTGGAAGCTACACCAACACTAATCGATCTGGGAGGGTATTGCTGGTACTTGTACGCCGTAGAATATACGTAGTTGGAACTTGGACCATGTTGTCTCTACCCACCCCGTACTTGTACTCAGTTTTCACAGCACCACTTGTACTACGGTACCGGTAGTCGTATTGCTATACGCAACAAGACACTACAGCAAAATCACATGAAAACGAATCTTCATGTGTGCAAACCGTGCCAAGCGAACGCACCCTACCCTGCCCTCGCCCATCGCCCATCTGTGCTCCACACAAGACGGAGTATTCATACAAGTACACCAATATACTTCATTCATTTGCGCTTCATCAGAAGGGTGACATTGTGCATACCTTGGTGCATACATATCACGTAAATCGTAATTGAGACTGACGCCGTTGACCTGTCCCAAGGCTCACACGAATTTGATCATGGCGAATCAAGCTGCCTTCCCGTTTCGTTACCTTTGGGTGATGCTCCCTTACATTCTGATCGGTTATCTGTATTGCTACGTCGTGTTACTGCAAGAGTCGCTGAGTCGGGTGATTATGGCTAATGAAGCGAAGGAGCTGGATTTCCATCACAGTAAGGCATTGCGATACCGACCTGAACTGCAGCGAATCCAGAATAACAGTATTACCTTTCAGGATCGCCTTCGCATGTTGGAGACTAAAATCAATGCATACCTTGGCTTCAACAGCGATCCCTTTTATTGGGCGCAAAGAGCTACTACGTGCATTCGACAGTCGGCACTGAACGAATATTGTCCTCATCCTGAAAAGTGCGACCTCATCATGCCGATTTGTCTCGACAACTTCCGCTATAACGATTGCATCATGTACGATTTTGGCATCAGGACGCAACCCGAATTTGGTGTCATTCTCTCCAAACCTCCCTTCAACTGCCAGGTATTTGCCTTTGATCCATCACCCATTACGAAAGCGTGGTACGAGAACAATACTGAATTGAAAGATAACAAAATTATCACATGTTTCTGTACGGTGGCGGTGGTGCCGACGAAACGATTGCGCTGCGGGAATACAATTGGGGACAAGTGAGCATATACTCCTATCCAACACTGGTCGTTGCCAATCCCAGAAATTGTACTGACGGAGCATGTCGCTTCAAGAAATTCCCTCAGCAAAGGTTGCACGCCCTTCCTGTCCGGAGTGTCACTAGCATTATGAAAGAGTTTGGGCACAGTCAAATTGATCTGTTGAAGATTGATGTCGAAGGGTCTGAGTATCGCATGTTGGAAGGATTGATTGACAGTGGCATGTGCAACGCGATTCGACAGTTGACATTGGAATGGCATCACTACTCCTATGATGCACGATATGGACCCGGTTCCGTACCACATTTAAATGTTTTCACAAGGCTGTTGAAGGAAAAATGCGGCTTGTCTCTGTTCCACATTCGCACCCCCACAGGATGGCCTGCCAACGATGAATTGTTTCTCGACATGAAACTCGATATCATGTATAATATTGCCTCGTTCAAGCAAGTTGATCAAGCGAAGGCTTGATGGCTGATAATTATTGCCAAAGTCCAGCGTCCATTTGTGGGGAGACTAGAAATGTCTTTTATAAAGCGATTTGTATTTGGTTCGGTATTTCCTAGTGCTTCACCATGGCTTGTTAAGCTTTGTGCTGGCCGTCGAATTGATGATGCGCACAGTGATGGCGTCGATCAGTGTCATTCCAGACGATGCACGCCTTCCGGTGGTGTCCTGATCGAATCGAACCTGGCATATCATCAAAGTTCAACATGCTCGCACAGCGTAGGAGGGGAAGCAGGCAAGGGACATTGATCTGAAACGCGACGAACGTATTACTGAGCCTGCGTATGCAAACAGAAGTGCAGGCAATAGTACTACATTTGACTCCATTAGCTTCACCACTACGATGGCATTGTAGATTGCGTTCCACCGCGCCGCGCAGATTGGCGTTCGCGAGGTGTGAAAAAAATCGTACGAAATGATTGCAGGATCCCATGCCGTGTCATTTCTCCTTTTAACATAACAGCGAGAACGGCATGTCACCTGATTGGCGGCAACATCCTGGCTTACATGTGACTTCACCACAGTCGATGTAGATCAAATATGTAGGACTTTCGACTGAGCAGAAGGATGATGGAATTGTCCCCGATAAGCGATTGCCGGCAAACGATACCCGATTGAGCTGAGCCAAGCGTCCAATCTCGCTTGGGATTCTCGAAGTCAACTGATTTTCGGAGAAATCCAAAGAAAAAAGCAACGACAAGCGCCCGATTTCACTTGGAATCCTGCCAGTCAACTGATTCTTGACAGGATGGTCGACAGGGTTGTCATAAAATCGAGTACATTGCCCGCCGAAGTACAACTGTCTGAGCAGTGCCAAGCGTCCGATCTCACTCGGAATTGTTAACGTCAACTGATTTCCATTCAAAAACAACTCATCCAGCTGTGTCAAGCGGCCGATAACTGTCGGAATGCTGCCCGTCAATAGATTGCACGTGACTTGCAGTCCACTCAGCTGTGTCAAGCGCCCGATCTCGCTGGGAATTCTTGATGCAATCAGATTTAAGTGGACATACAAGTAAGACAGCTTTGTCAAGCGCCCGATCTCGCTCGGAATGCTACCCGTCAATTTCCTATTCTCAGTCACACTCAACCACGTCAACTGTGTCAAACGTCCAATCTCGCTGGGAATTGTTGAAGTCACCTCAGTTACGCCGAAAAGCAAAGACTCCAACTGTGTCAAGAGCCCAATCTCGCTTGGAATTGTGGAAGGCGGCGCACTCATGAGAAAGAATTCCAATTCTGTCATCTATATCAAGAGCCCAATCTCACTTGGAATTGTTAAGCCATCGGTCCGCGGGCCTGTGACTGAAATGACCTTGTCTGTTGACATTCAGCCAATGATTGGATGTTAAAGAAGTTGCAGGCGATCAAGTACTGTTGAATAACTTGTTGAAGGGACGGTGTTGGACGGCGTGTTGTTGGCCTGCGAGTCGTTGGACGGCGTGTTGTTGGACGGCGAGTCGTTGGACGACGAGTTGTGGGACGGCGAGTTGGTGGTCTTGTGGGTGCTGCGACGACTCCTGTCAAGAGGAGCACCGACAGCAACGTCAACAAGTAAAATGACAAGATCCTCATCGTCAAGCGCATGTTTGCCATGTACGATTTAGGATGTTCGAGGTAGAAGTACTCCGAGTGCAGCGTATTCAGTATTCACTTTGCCCACAGCGAGAACGTTCGATTTAGAAGAAACCCAGGTTTTACGTTGAGTGGCTGATCAAGCAGGAATAGCGATGCCATGAATCTTCCGCCTACTACTTTCTCGCAGATCTGTGCATACGGAACTCCCCGTTTGCACATACGCCCATGCATGTTGTCTCTAACAAAACATGCACCCAAGATTCGTACAAGTGCTGGTGACACGACGTCGCTTGTGAAGCTGTATGTTCTGTGTTTGACATACTTGATAAACGTATGCATCCTTGTACCACACCGCTGAGTCTTTTCTGCTGACTATGATATCCTACTCCTTTTTAAATTTGGTTTGTGCGTGTGTGTGTGTGTGTGTCTGTTACGGAGTATGACCACTCTGGGGTACTGTTGTACTGTTACGTGGATTGCATGTACTACAGGTCTACAGTACATAAATCGACGGTAATTTATGTTGAAACGACAGTGTCTTACATTACTGTAGTACCGTACTGTAGGAATTCAAAGCTACTGGACGGAATAGTCATCGAATTTGCTGTAAACAGGTTGTTTCACAAATGCTACCTGGTACTGTAAACACCAGTATGTATCATACGCCTCCGATCAGTTGTGAGGAACCCACTAGTATCATATATTGTTGAGGGGATCAATCCACGACTCGTATCTGTATGGCTGGTTTCATCTCGAACCTACATGTAGTACAAGTTGCGTAGGAATAGTACAAAATCCACTGACGTCAAAAAGTGAAATCTTATCCGGCATCCTCGCACACCCAAACAAGACGAGAGTCACCGCACAAAAATTCGTCCCCACGACGATGAGATTGCAACGACGATTTGATCGTCTTCCAATCCTCATCAGCCGGACCTTTTGAACTCAAGGCTCATTTATCAAGTTGGCAACGCCTGTGAATTGAAAGGTCCGGCTGATCGGCCTTAATGAAACAATTACAGATGTACTTTCAGTGTTGGCTTGAAGTAGCCAAACAAAGTCGATACCGAGACAAATGGCTCACCGATGAGACCTATTTTCGAGCGGTGAAGGCCCAATTTCCGGCTCTGGAAGCACTTGGTTTTGATAGAGCTGTCATGAACCGAGCGATTTCGAATTGTGGTGGTGTGATACTTGATGACTTTTCTGAATCTAACACAACTGGTTTATTCCGACGGCAGGCACGTGGCCTCTGTCCTTTGAGCAACCAGAAAAGAAAGATTTGGGGGTACTACATTACAACACCAGGAGGGTTGGTTGAACGCCCACCAGATGGTGGAAAGAAGAGTTTCTTGTCATTGTTGAAAGATTCAACAATTAATGACCATTACAGTGTTGCTCGCGGTGTTCCAGAAGTCGTCGATTTGACGAACGAAATTGCGGAGCAATCAACTGCAAAACGGAAAGCTCAAGCGCAAGTTGAAGCAGAGGACGAATCAAAGAAGCCGAGACATGGCCCTGCATCAGCAAAGATTGTTGTCGAGACGTATTGGGACAGTCCTGAAGCAAAGAAGTTGTTTCTCGGCAATTCGACTGATGACCGCGACGTTATTGAAGTTCTGGAGGAACGGATTGAGCGGCTGCAGCAAGTCAACCGAACCATGGACGGATGGAGAGATCTGATAGATAAGCATGATAAGGACAATCTCTGTTCTCCGTATGATATCTTCATCAGTAGACAGAGATGTTCTATTCTTTGCTTAGCCTACACCTTCGCACTCGAGGAGATGAATTCCGCAAGGTGGGTCGAAGACTGCTGTGCAAAAGCCATCTTTGAGAGCAGCAAGATGGGAATTGAAGCCGCCGGCACAAATGAGAGGACTGTCGCTGGATGGAACATTCTCTTGAGGGCAAATCGTGAGCGATTTCCACACCCGAACCCGAAGATTCACAAGCAGAAGAAACCGCTTCCAGATCTGCTTGCATACTTCCAGGAGGAGATAACGATTCCATGGCATCAGTACTGTATTGAAAATCTTGCCGATCTCACAATTGAGTTGGCAAGAAATGAGTTGATAACCAAAATTCTTCCGAGTGCAACAGAGGACGAGGCAAGCAATGGTATTGTAATGAGTAACGAGCGAGGAGGAGGTGGTGAAGACGAACAATATAATAAGCACAACGAGAGGGACAATGAAGAAGTGACAGGCAACGACGACAACAAGAACAACAGATTACAACGAAATAAAGCAGACTGTCTACTGAATCTTTATTTAGAGTCTCCAATCTCATTATCTACGACATGGCGCTGGCTTCGTCGACTCGGATTCTCATACGATGCTCGAAAGAAAACATTCTTCGTTGACGGGCATGAACGACCAAATGTTGTTTTCAACAGGAATCAGTTTTGTAAGGATTATCTGAGTAAACTTGAGCCACGATGCCATCGGTGGATCCAGGTGACAAAAGAAACTGCAGAGAACTGGAAACGTGAGAAAAAGTCTTCCGAATTTAACGACAACGCAAAGGGATACTCGTACCTTTCCGACGACAACATTGAAATGGTGGAATTTCATGTCGACGATCACAGTTTTCTTCACGATGTTGCAAATGAAATGGGGTATGGATTGATGGGAGGAAACTTGAGTGTCAGAAAGCCAGAATTGCCAACAAAACCGCTAATGATATTCGGGCAAGATGAGAGTGTTTTCAATCAATTTCTTCTCGGCAACCGGCAATGGGTTGGCCCTGAAGGGCAGCGTGCGCTTCTGCCAAAGACAGATGGATTGAGTTTGATGATATCAGCGTTCCAATCGCGGGAGACTGGGTTTGGGATAAACCTGAGTAGGATGCAACTGGATGAGATCAATGAATCACGACGAGGAAAGACTTATGTCGACGTGGATGCCGCAATGGCAATCCACGGACAAGCGACAAAAAAAGACATAAAAGACTCACCTTTCGTTATCTTTTTCGAGCTCGGAGCAAACAATGAAGGGTATTGGACGTATAATCACATGTCCATCCAATTTGAAGATTGTGTCGATTGTCTCAAGGTTGTGTATCCTCATTTCGATTTCTCCTTCCTTTTTGACCATTCGCAAGGGCATGCCAAAAAGCTATTGAACGGATTAGACGCCTACAGCATGAACAAGGGCTATGGTGGAGTGCAGCCGCAAATGCGTGAGTCGATGATTAAAGAGCATGATGGCTACCTGGGATTCATCGACGTACCTTAAATGTTGGTGACATCCAAAGTTTTATCTTCCTACCAACTGACGACGGTCCTTTTGGATGAGCGAAGCAGAGAGTGCTTAACCGTCATGACCGAATCCTTCCTTCTCCTCCTGGTGCTTCTCGGATGCGAAACAAAACAATAAGCGAGCTGAAAGCAGAGCTTGGTCCAATTGGTATCCTGAGTGATCGCCGCACCTATCGCCTTACTGAATTACAAGAGCTTGCAAGAAACAACAACATTGAAACAAAATTGGTGAGAACAAGAGAAAAGAAAGGTTGGGAGGGTCGGCCAAAAGGTCTCTTACAAGTTCTTTGGGAAAGGGGATGGATAGATGAGGCGCAGCTCGACAAATATACAGTAGATGTTGCAACTGATGGCGATGGCGAAGCTTTAGAGGGTGCTGAGGATTGGAGCTTAAAGTGTCTCATGGCCAGTTGCCTCGACTTTGCCGAAGAAATGACTGCATTGCAGCATGTTGGCGAACAACTCGGGGTCTCAGTCATCATCACGCCAAAATTTCATGCTGAGTTGGCTGGGGAGGGAGTTGAATACAGTTGGGGTATTGCGAAGGGAATGTACAGAAGGAAGCCGTTGATTTCTAAAAAAAGCAAAGAATCATTCAAGAAGTTAGTCCATGATGTAACAAACAGGGAAGTTCTCACAACCGAGACAATCCGCAAACTTTCAAGGCGAGCAAGATCTTACATCTGTGCGTATTACTCACTTTACGAGAGCGCAAGCAGGGGAGATGACACTACAAAACTCACGCTTCCGCTGATTGAACGCCTCGTTAAGGCCTTTAAAACACATCGAGCGGCAATCGACTTTGATGCAGGCTTTGTTTATGGCTTTGTGCCTGCCATGAAGGATGGAGTGATTGTGATCGATGAGTGAATAATTATGATATCGACGCGATTGATGCCAAGAATTTTGGCGTCAACTAAATTTTTAGAGTACCGAATGTACGTGTTGCTACGATATGCAGGTCGAGGATGAAACCAGCCATACAGCAGATGCTACCAGGTACCAGGTACAAGTAGTGTATAGCAGAGACGGGAATTTCTGAAAATATCAAACCCATGGGTACCCACGTAAAGCTACGCTCACGGAAGTACCAGCCCAAACCCACCCAGAACCCATACGATCTACCAAGACCTACCCAAACCCACCCAAACCCAGTCGTTAGTACTGGACTAGATGGTTCTACTACTACCGGTAGCAAACATCTACTGTCATTTTTTGCTATGATTTGCCGGCCCACCCAGACCCACCCATGAAATCCTGAGTTCACCCAAAACCCACCCTTAACCCAATGGGTTTGGGTGGGCCGTGGGTTTGGGTGGGCTGGGTTTGAAATTCCCGTCTCTGGTGTATAGTGTGCACATTCTGCCCTGATGATCGCTGGACATGCTTTTTATTCATGAAGACAGTTTTAGGTGAGGTACAAGTATTGTCCCTGGTACCAGTACCAGTACTCAGGTAGACCTCCCACCTCCCAACGTTCTCGTTCTATCATACAGTACAATCCTGTGTGCTCCGCCACCAAAAAAGGTTTTTCTGGCACAAATGATGTACGTCACACATTTACTCCGACGTTTTTATGCAGCTCCACAGTGCATGTTCGGTGCGAGTGGGGGGTCGGCCCTCTCTTAGGCAATGGGAACAAGGATGCCGAGTGTTGCACCCATTATTGCGCTGCCATACATTGGCGATACACCCCTCGATGTGATCATCTTTGTGGGCACCGCTTTGTACTATCGAGTTTATCAATGGCGACGTGACAGTTGTAACGCAGTGTCTCGGCAGGAAGATGAATCTCGTCGTTCGCATCCCGAACAAAATAATGATAACATCATCCATCGTGCAAAGGCAATCGAAGGCTACAAGGACTCGGGCCTATATGAGTTTATGGATAAGTGCGTCGAACGTAAGCGACATCTGCGCAAGGTGGGAGATCCAGAAATGCCAGACGAGAGAAAATGAAGCGGATAAGTGCTGAGAGCAAATCAAAGTCGACTGGTAGTCTTGGCCTCTCTCCGGAGAAGTTGCTTGTAGAACGTCAGCGACTACAACCGGTCAATCAGTAATCAAATGGCTGACGTACCGGTAGTTTTGAATCCCACGTGGTCTCCCTCACAAAAAACTCAGCACATTTTGTGTCGTCTTGCCAGATTGGCACGCGACATCCGCTGTCGACGATAAGTTGTCGAGATCTACTCGCTTTTCCCATCACACATGGAGCACATTTTTGCAGGAGACAGATCTACTCATGGATCTATCCACTCTAAGTTTTAACGTTGTTTATAGTTTACCAACCTGAACACATGCAATTTCCCCCTCCACAGCCTATCTAGATCCTCCTGTAGCCCTCCAGAGACTTATTCACTCCTCGAACACACGCGCGACTTAGTGTCCATCATCGTGGGTGACGGAAAAGTACGGACGATGCATGAGATTAGGACAAGGCGTGTCACTGTAGAACGCAAGCAACTCGTTACTCTTGATGACAATGTTCTCGACACTGAAGCCAAAGTACGCGAACACTGCAGGTCCTGGCCCAGATCGTCCAAATTCAGTCATGCCAATGTGCGCATGAGCAAACCGATGCCAGCCATTCACGGAGGCAGCTTCAACCGACAAGGTTGGGACATTGCCAGGAAGGATCGACTTTTGGTACTCGATGGTTTGCTGAAGGAACATCTTGACATGGCATCGACACGACCCGTGTGGCAATGCCGGACGCCGCAAGCTTCTTCGCCGCATCGACGCAAATGCCAACTTCGCTGCCAGTAGCAACGAGAATCAACTTCGGATCATCACATGGAATTGCCGCGTACGCTCCCATGAGGGCCTTCTCCACGCTGGACCCTTCCAATGCCTTGAGCGTGGAACGAGAGCAGCAAATGACAGTTGGGGTCTGGACGGATGTAAGACCAAGGTGGTATGACGCAGCGGTTTCATTTGAGTCTGCTGGACGGCAAACATTGATGTTGGGAATGCAGCGAAGGGATTCCAAGGTTTCGATGGGCTGATGGGTAGGTCCGTCTTCTCCCAGACCAATGGAGTCGTGAGTCATCACGTAGATGATTCCGAATTTGGATAGGGCCGACAAGCGGATAGCTCCAATACAGTATCCAACAAAGACAAGGAACGTGGCGCAAAACGGACGAAGACCGCCGTATGCAAACATCCCGTTGGATATAGCAGCCATGCCGTGTTCCCTCACACCAAAGCGGAAGTAACGCCCTTGTGGCGTTTCCTTCTGAAAGTCACCGGAAGTCTTAATTTGGGTTAAGTTTGATCCAGTCAAGTCAGCAGATCCGCCGACGAGTTCCTCCAAATATGGCGCAACCGAGTTGATGCAGGCCTCACTGCACTGGCGAGTGGCTAAGTCTTTGTCCACACCGAACTTGAATTTGGGGAG
This sequence comes from Fragilaria crotonensis, assembly GCA_022925895.1. NCBI lineage: Eukaryota > Bacillariophyta > Fragilariophyceae > Fragilariales > Fragilariaceae > Fragilaria > Fragilaria crotonensis. Next base: position 1,548 of record JAKSYS010000770.1, on the reverse strand, counting down.
ATTGTCAAGAACTCCGGCTGGCAGCTCGTGGTTGAAACGACGCTTGAGCTCCGCTGCCTTGTCAGGATGTGCCTTTGAGTAGGCCTCGAACAACGCTTCCCAAGCCTGGCGCTTGAGTTCGCCATTGGCAGTTGCCTTGGAATACTCCGCCTGGACATCATCGTCAATCTGAAACTTGGCAGTAGGATCAAGGCCATAAAACGTTTTTGCACCAGCCAAATCAACTGCACCGAGTGGGGCACCGTGTGCACTGGCGAGGCCCTGCTTGGATGGCGATCCATACCCAATAGCAGTTTTGACCTTGATGATACTGGGTCGGTGCGTGTCGAGCTGAGCGTTCTTAATCGCCTGTCGCAAATCGTCAATTCCATTTGCAACATCGCCAACGGTCTGAGTATGCCACCCGTAAGCATCATATCTCTTGAGAACGTCCTCAGTGAACGACAAGCTGGTCGATCCATCAATGGTGATTTCGTTGTCATCGTAGAGGACAATCAACTTCCCGAGACCCAAGTGTCCAGCGAGGGAACATGCTTCAGACGAGACACCTTCTTGCAAACAACCATCTCCACAAATAACGTAGGTGAAATTGTCAAAGATGGTGAACTCTGATGTGTTGAACGTGGCCGCCATGTGACGTTCGGCAATGGCTAGACCAACTGCGTTGGAAATGCCTTGACCGAGTGGTCCCGTCGAAACTTCAACACCTATTTTGGGATGAGCAACATAAAGAACAAGATGAGTGAAAGATAAACAATGAAACGCATTCTTCGAGCCACGGCCAAGGAATAACGAAGTACTGCGAGATTCGAGTACTGCCATCCTGCACGCACGTACCCTCGGTAATGAAGGATTCTGGATGTCCAGGACACTTGGATCTGATGGATCGAAAGCTCTTCAAGTCGTCAATGGACAAGTTGTATCCAGCCAAATGGAGCATTGTGTATTGAAGGGCACATGCATGTCCATTGCTCAAAACGAAGCGATCACGGCTCCACCACTTGGGGTTGCTGGTCGAATAGGTCATGATCTCCTTCCAAAGCAAATGTGCCATGGGAGCACATCCCATGGGTGCACCTGGGTGCCCACTATTGGCTGTCTCTGGTTGATCCGCACTGACGGCACGAATTGTATTGATGCATTTAAGCTCCAACGCGGAGCCTTGGTACTTTGGCGACATGGTTGTTCTGAATAAAGTGAGGTGACGATGGTATACTGCGGAGATAGTCTGTTAACAAGGGGTGAAGTCCAGTTCGGAGGACTTGTCTCTTGTATATTATAGGAGTCGTGCAAAAGTAGAGCAGTAGAGTTGTGATTGTTCACGAACACAAGGATCAAAACAGAGTGGCTCAGATGTAAGGATCTTGTGGATTTTCAATTGATGGCGATAATATGACACACACAAATTTCGTGGTACATATTTTGTTGTTTTGATGATCGCACCCCCTTTTGCTTTGGATGGATCTGGGGACTGAGAGATTACTCGTACTGGCAATAATGGCCGTCACGCTCGACCATTCGTTTTGACACCACGCTTGCTTTACGAGG
>JAKSYS010000769.1:0-26610 GCA_022925895.1 Fragilaria crotonensis | reverse complement strand
GTTCTGATCACATTACATTAATCTGAAGGACTGGTACCTGGTAGTGTTGCTAATTGCAAACCACTTACTCGTACCACTCTTGTTGGGCTTGGCTCCAATCTCCCGTTGTGACACCATGGTGCTATTTTCTACCGGTAGTTCCGGAGATTCGAGTAAATACTGGAGTACGATTCTTACTGAACGACACGCAAGGTACTGTACTCAGATTACTACATTACATTTCAATTTTTCAATCTGCGATTTGCAAGGATTGTACCATGGTAGTCGAGCCGCTCCCAGCTCCCGTATACTGAGGGACTAATCATAACCTGGAACCTGTTACTGCAGTCTGTGGTCTCAACGCCTCAACTAGTTCATAGTCGAGAGTCGAGAGCTGAAAGTCCACCATTTAGCGAGGGTACGACAACGACAAGCTGCTTCTCTAGTGTACGAAAGTGATCTGAATTCTTCGTCAACAAACGAAATAGAGAGACTAATACTGCTACGAAGGAATTGTTTCCAAATCAAAAATTTGTGAGCTGCCAAGTACTCGGATTATTCGAATAAGTAAGTTTATGCTAGTTCAGTCGTAAAGGCAGATTAATGGATTCCGAAATTTGAATTACAGTATCATAGTCGTAGACACCGCAACGATTTCGAGAAAGTAAATAGAACTTCATAAGTGAGGTGGAAGCTCCGAAATTCCTTGATTAACAGCTTGTGGAAAGTTGACATGCTCGAATTCAACGTAGTTATCTGATCCTTCGCGGCACATGCGGTGCGTTGACCTCCTTGAAGTCGAGACACACGTTCATGACGATGGCTTCATGAGGGGTTAAGGGTAGTGCGATGTCCTTACGCCGCCGACAAATAAGCGCAAAGAGAGCGTTTGCCATCATTTGGAACAACCAATCGGTGACGCAACTTCCCGTAACGGCAACTTATCGAAGCATGAGAAACGGTGAATGATGAGGTACTCTTAGACCTCGTCAAAAGAATCCTTATAGTCGTCGTCTCAAATGGATCTCGATCATGACAGGCCGTCTAAACGAGAAATCGCAGGTCCTGCCATTAAGCGCTCCTGTGAGGACCTCACACCACCTTGTCCTGCACTAATTGTTGAGTGGCTCTTCCTTCAAGGGCAGGTTCTTGATTACTAAGGGACAAACCAACTTGGAACCGTCCTTCGGAGGGAACTGAGGCTTACCACGCGCTGCGCAACGATGACATTGCTTTCCATGTGCAATGAGGAGGCAATGTAAATCAAGCTTCAATTCTGACGGGACTGTGGCATTCAAATGATCATATGCCGTTTCGCGAGTACTGCTTGCATCTGTCCAACCCAGTTGACGACAAATTCGATGGACATGGGTGTCAACAGGAAACTCCGGGCGACGCATAGCAAACAACATGACGCAAGAGATTGTTTTTGGTCCCATACCCTTGAAGCGCGACAAGTCAGTTTTAACATCGGCATCGGAGTACTCCCTAAGGTATTCCAGCGACACCGACCCCCGTTCTTGTCTCAAAATCTTCAACATTGCGTAGATTCGCTCGGACTTTGTTTTTGCCAACCCTGCGGATCGAATGACTTTCTCCAGAGCAGAGGGATCTGGGAGTTCCTCAACTTGCTCCCAAGTAGGGAATTTCTGTTTGAGCTGAGCGAATGCGCGCGAACTGTTGGCACTGGTCGTATTCTGAGACAACATTGTGCCGACGACACCATCCAGTATCGTTTTGTCGATTGCGCAAGTGCCCATGTCAGACGATCTGCGTTCCTTGTTGCATTGTACGACTTCGGGATGTAGCTTTGCTAGCTCTGTTGTAACGTACCAGCATTCTGCTGGAGTCGGTCGACTCACCTTCCCAATGACAGTTGAAGACGAAAGTTGTGTATCTGGTTCGCTGCTGCGAGATCGCTTGGCATTGCTGCTAACAATGTCAGGCGTAACGACAGATGACATCACTTCTTCTGTCGTAATCTTGACATCCTTGCTCGTCGGTGAACGGAACCGCTTCGTGCTGATGGTTGCCATGGTGGAATCCTAGAAGCAGCACCAATTAATATCGAAAAATGATGAATGATGAATGATGAATGAGGAATGAGTCATGAAATTGTGAGGAATGAGCGAGGCCAAATCAATCCTTGGTTGTACTATGTACAACTGTACCTGGTACTTTGTTGTTTCGGCGGTTGGTACTTTGTACTGTAGTAGTACGACAATAGAGTATTGTACTTGTGCCCTATATGATACACGAACTTGTACTCTCTACAAGTACCGTAGTGTTAGAGGAGTACAGTAACATCAATCATATCATCATGCGTTGATAGTTCGTACTTCGTACAGTACCTGGTACCTGGTACTTCATACATACGGGGATACACAACGCTGTCGAATTCCAAGGAACATACGGACACTCTGGACTCTGGACCGTAGATTATGTACCAATACGATTGTACACACCGAATACCGAGCAATTCCGAAAACGAGTACCATACCAAGTACATGTATGTACCAGACTACAGGTACCGGTACTCGAGTAGCTGCTTTGTGCATGAAAGACAATATGACGTATGCATATGTTTGTACCCAATGGTACAATTGTCGAGTAGACATTTTTTTCTACGCATGTATTTGTTGTATGCATATATCGTAGGTCCACTCTATATCCTCTGACTCGTCCATGACATCGTACTTGTAGCTGGGACCAGGTACTGTATTCATATGTCGTTCATAGTACAAAAGATCGTCACTTTATGACAACCTTTGAGAAACACCAAAAGGAGAAAGGCACTTGAGTGTCATACTAATCGATAATTCAGTCGTTATCGAACCTTGGCTGATCCCTTCGCCTTTTTGAAATCACATCAACCGACTCGACCATGTCGTCTCTTGAAAGTTTGCCATCGATGCTGTCTCGAAGTATCCTGAAAGTCATATTGAAGCTGCCATAGACTTTGCCTCCAATGCTTGCCAGGAGTTTGTAGGGCAAGATAATGATCGCTTGCTCAAGGTCGGACGCAGTTTGCAGAATCTTGTAGGTCTCAAGGAGAAGATCTCGTTGGAAGCAAGCCTCGAACAGCTGGTCGATGAATGTAACTTGCTCTGCAGCGGAAACATCAAGGTGCGTCATCAAATGTGTCGTTTGTATGGATGGATCGCTTCCCTGCACTCACGCTTGATTTGTTTTCTCCACACCATGAAGGTTCCAAAAGTTCGTTTCGGCAAGACAGAACTCCAAATTCCTATCTTAACCTTGGGTTGCATGCGATTCCAACAAGAATGGGGGCCTCGGGTCGCCAACATGAACATGGTAGATTCCGATTGTCAAGACAACCTTGTCCGCATTCTCAAGAGAGCCATTTGCGAGTTTGGAATCAATCATATTGAGACCGCTCGCGGATACGGATCGTCCGAGTTGCAACTCGGTGTGGCACTCAAACAACTTTTTGATACTGGCGTTGTGAAGCGCGAAGAACTGATTATCCAAACCAAAGTTGGAGCTTGTTCTACAGCCAAGGAGTTTCGCGAAACACTAGAGAAATCATTTTCTCTATTGAAATTGGACTACATCGATCTGTTCGCCATTCACGGTCTCAACATGCCACATCAGTACGATTGGGTCTTTAACAACGGCGAGAACGGAAACTGCATGGACGTCATCCAGGAATTCGTGGCGGCAGGAAAGATTCGTCACGTTGGATTCTCCACCCATGCTCCTGCGGATTTGATTCGTAAATGCATCGAAACCGACGCCTTTTCTTATGTCAACTTGCACTATCACTACTTTGGATCATACACCACAACTGGATATGGTCCTTCCAAGGGAAACCTTGAAAATATACGATTGATGAAGGAGAAGGATATGGGTGTTTTTTCCATAAGTGTGTACGACAAGGGAGGGAAGCTTTATCAACCATCCAACAAACTCCGATCCCTTACGTTGCCCGAATTGGAACCGATTGCGTTTGGAACGGCTTGGCTGTGGACCCACGATCAGCACGAAGGTACTCCGATTCATACTGCAGTTTGCGGGGCCGCGAGACCCGCCGATCTTGATCAAGGAGCTGCGGCCGCTTATCAGTATGGTCAAGAACCTGACAAATTCCTAGCCAAGGTGCAAACAGTCACTGCTCGCTTGGAACAGGCTAAGCTAGATGCTTTGGGTCAGGAATGGCTGGATACGTGTTATGAAGGCATCCCCAAGAGCCACGAGTCAAAGTATTCAGTGGAGCACAATCAAGTCATCTGGTGTTTCAACCTAATCAAGGCGTTTGGTATGTATGCCTTTGCTAAGGATCGCTACGGTAGCTTGGAGAACAACAGGAAAAAGTGGGATAAGTCGCTTCCATTGAATGATGCTATCGACCAGGTCGGGCGCATTGGCTGGGGGTACGTTCCCGGCCTTTCGCTCGATCCCGACGAGGATTACTCTGAAGACTTTCTGAACGTCCCTTCCTCTAATGTCGCGAAGGTAAAGGAGGCGGAAGCGTTTGTTCACAAATGGTGTAAATTGCCATCAACACCGAAGGTGGGCGAGAAGTCGTTAGACGAGGAGAAGCCTCCTGTGGAATGGCTGGATGCCTATATAATGAAGCCGTGGGTGGACTTCCCCGATCGCCCTAGCAAAGCTTAGTAACAAATTTTGACTATGCTTTGCCTTATCCGAGTGTATACTACAAGCCTGTCAACTGTAGGTAGTTGAATCTTGCATCCCAGCGGTTTTGCTGCTGAAGCAACCGTTAACTTCGGTAATGTTGATGATATCGTGAATAGTGATGTTCGCACGCCGTTTGGAGATGTGATGACGCAGTTTGACGGTTCGAATCACGCTGGTGTCGTCCGTATTCGCTTTGAAACCAATAGTCATACAATTCAACAGATTTGAAGAGGTAAGCTCCATAGGTGAGTCCATTCAATGGCGCTTGAAAGGAAAGAGTCTTTAAGACTTAGCGTTCTTACATTACCCTCAACAAGAGTGTGACCAAGCATCAGTAGAAATACTCTAGTTTAGAGTAAGCCACCAAACCAACGAACAACTCAATGACAGATATTCAATGAAACTACCAACGAGAATGAGGAGTCACCAATAAACACCAGGAGTGAATAAACCTTATTCAGAGTGTCCATATAGTCCAGTAGCAGGTACCCTCTCTGTAACAAGAAGGAAAGAATGAGCTACGAGCATGGTTGTTGTCATCAATGTTGTTTTGCAGCAGAGCAGAACCATGGCAAATGCCAAAACTCATAAAAGCCAGTGGAGCATCAAATCAAAAATCAAAGTAATGCAGTCAGTACAAAAGTGCAAACATTGCTGACAGAATGTGATCCTTGGAAGTGTTGCCAATAACTTCTGCACAAAGGCACAGATTTGATATTTGTCGGCAACCTTTTTGTGTTGCACACAGTGACTATGCGCTGACACTCATGATCCAGCAAGAAACATGATTGAAGCGCTGCCCGGGGGGTTGTGATCAGATGAATGGGCTTGGCATGATGCATGATGAATCGCATCCCAGCTTGAAGTGACTCTTCATTTCAAGCCAAAACTTCATTCAGATTTTGCATGCAAAGGTGTGGAAGATAGCTGGGTGCATTCTAAATTCTTCTACCAAAGATTGCAGGTTTCATGGATGAGAGGCAGAGAACTCTTTAAACAACTCATGAAAGATTGTGCATTCCCTGAAAGAGTTACAACAAAATAGAGGATTGAAAAGTTTGCTGCAAGGGAACATGCATTCATTTGTGTGTACCATCATTTTGAGCAGGAGGAGCAACAGGCAGTGATCAGGATGTGCAGGATGAACACAAAATTGCGATGCCAGGAGTGTACCACCAAGGCAAGAATCCACTACTCAGAGATTCAAGGGTAATGAAAGCCTTCACAGGTCACAGGTGCACACTTAGCTTTGACAGAGGATTCCTCTATTCTGAGCTGAACAAGCAAAGACCAACAATGAAGATGGAGAATAATTATTGAGTTTTGAGGCAGTTCGATGGCAGAAATATGGGTCATGTTTCACCATCGAATTCTATGTAATTACGTCTAACGTAGTACTTTACACTTTGCACATATGAATTCTAGACATCTAAACGTTGAGCAGGGTGATGGTGCTACCTTCCACACCGTGGTGAGATCCATGGAGAGTGCAGAGAGATCCAATATGCTGCAGTCTCTCACCACAAGACCTTTGGGATACTGAAGTACTGTGAGCTTCGGGATAAGCCGAGCTCCGAATACATCAAGAAGTCATACTGTATGCATACGTCATACGACCTATGACATACGTCATCTGCAGATTGCACTGGAAGGTCCGGTGCACGTTCCAGACCGTTTAGGGCAGTTGAGTTTGCGCGCCAGTCATTTGCATGATGCGAGAATTTTCAATCGTAATGATCCATCCGAGCCGGCAAGGTTGTGCATCAGCAAACGACAGTAAGCAAAATCAGTAAGCAAATTATGCCGGTAAGCAAATTTTAAGCAAATTTTTCTGTAAGCAAATTTGATTTTCGTCAAATTCTTCTTGCTGGTAAATTTTATTTAGCTGTTTGAAAATTGGTATGTACGTAGAAAAGACAGTCCCCGACAGTAAGCAAATTTTGTAAGCAAATTTCTGCTTACGATTTGCTTATGGTAAGCTTCCGTCAATTTCATTCCGTAAGCAATTTTTTTCGCTGTAAGCAAATTTTCTTACAGACGCCAGCCGTGTCACCACCACGCCGGCACATCCAATTTTGCGCCAGCCAGACATAGATCGGAACTTGTTTCCCTCCCGGCGGGCGCGCATACTTCCTTTATTCAGGACTTCGCCCGTATTGCCGGACCTTCCTGGAGTAGTGCGTAGACTGTAGAGTGTAAAGTATCACTCGGAGTATGGTCACCTAGTACAAGTACTGGCACTGGAGTACTACAAGCATAGCACTCCCTACTGTAGTCTTCTCTTTTTTTTTCATTCGTGAGATTTATTTAAAATCCATCCACCATGTCGAACGAACCTCTCTTCCTCGACCTATCGGCGGTCAGCCTTCAGGAGATGAAGGAGATGGCCAACGGCACTGACAAAGACCGCACCTCGAAACTTCGACCATTGAAAGGAGTGACCCAGGAGGAAGCCCTTGCTCAAGCGTCCCTCACTTTCTGGGAACAGCTATGCTGCGTTCCTTTCCTCGCATTTGGGCCTCCCAACGGTGTCTTTAACATTCCCTTGGTCTTATGTGTTGTAGGGTACTTCATTGTCGGTAACATCACACAGACATTTATCAATGCCGTGATCTACATTCTTATCCCGCTCGCCATAGTTCCACAACCCTACATCAAGGATAGCACGGAATGGTGGATGTCATGGCTGGTCGTGAAGTATTTTTCATTCAAATTTATTACTGAATGTGAATACGATCCCAAAAGTCGGCACATTTATGTCGCACCACCTCATGGCGTCTTTCCCTACGGCAATCTTTTGGCTGTGCAAGCCTGGAGAGCACGCTTCGGCTTTCCCTTTCGAGGTTTGGCATCCTCAGCAGCGTTGCGGGTTCCAATCTTTAAGCAAGTATTGCGCTGTGTGGGTGTGGTTGACGCATCCCGGCATGTGGCACACAAAGCTCTCGTTGAGGATGGTGCCATTGGAATCTCGACGGGAGGTGTGGCTGAAGTCTTTGAAACGAACCATGGGGATGAATGTATCCTACTCAAAGAACGCATCGGTATGATCAAATTAGCCATCAGGACAGGCGCCGAACTTGTTCCATGTTACCTGTTTGGAAACACCAAGCTGCTGGATTGCTGGTCAGGCGAACACCTACCATACCAGGTTAAGTCCTCCATCGAATGGCTCTCGCGTAAGGCGGGCTTCGCCATTATATTCATGTATGGTCGCTGGGGACTAGCGATTCCGTATCGCCTTCCAATATTGGCTGTAGCAGGTAGAGGAATTCCTACCAAACATATTCAGTGCGATGAGCCAACCATGGAACAGATCGAACAGCTTCAGGGTCAATTGCTAACCGAAATGGAACGTATCTTCGATACGTATAAACACCTTTATGGGTGGGAAGACAAGAAGTTGGTCATCAAATAGACTACTAGACTTCTTTCCATTACTGAGTGGGTGAAATCGTGTATTTTCAGTTGCTCGCTAGTCGTCGCCGTTGAAGAAATCCCACAAACTTGATATAACAGACTTTGCTGTATCAAGGACACTGCCTGTATCAACATCACCAGCAGCATCGCTAAGTGAGTCGCCAACATCGCTTTGTTCCGATGACGAAAACGAAGTGTCGTCCTGACCAAAGTCACTGGACTGGTCGTTGAACTCGTCGTTGAACTCATCGTCTCCAAATGTGGTTTCATCTGAGAAACCTTGATCGGCGGAAAAGGTATCGCCTTCACTCATCGCTTGATCTTGAGTCGCTTGTTCGCCGAAACTTTCATCTGGCTCAGGCGTCAATGGGGGCATTTCCTTGGGTGCAGCATCCCCAAAGAGTGCATCCGGCGAGTCACTATCTTGCATAGCACCTGAGGTAGCCACCGTCGCTTGACGATCTGCCTCAATAGCGGCATCTGATGCAGCGATTCCTTCCTCTCCAGGAGCAGCTGCGCCTTCCTCGACACCTGTCCCGCCAGCTGCATCGCCAGCACCACTCGAACCGCCAACACCGATGGGAATACCAAATCCGATTCCGCCACCTGGTACACGTCGCGAGATTTCGGATATCATGCGATCCGGAGGCATTCCCTGCAGCCACACTGTCCCAGGTCCCTTGAGCGTAGTCACAAACAACCCTTCACCACCAAACATGACATTTTTGAAGCCGGGCATCATCTGTACATCGTAATCAATCGTATTCGTAAAGCACACCAACGTTCCTGACGAAACTCGCAGCGTTTCACCCTCTTCCAAGTCCTTTCGAATGAGAGCCCCAGATGCTTGCAGCAAACATCCCCTTCGCCGGTCAGCTTTTGCAAGACAAATCCTTCACCACCGAAGAATCCTGTCGAGAAATTCTTGGTAAACGCGAGCTCAATATTGACGCCAACATTAGACGCTACATACGCTCCTTTTTGACAGATGAGTTCACCTCCATATTCCTGCAAATTAAGTCGCAGAACTTTGGAAGGAAACGCAGGTGCCAGGGCCACTTGTCCCGGAGTGTCGACGGCAGTAAAGTCTGTGACAAAGAGGGACTGGCCTGTCATGAACCGTTTCATGCCGTCCGACACGCTCGCAGACGTTTCCATGGTGATGCTGGACGTCATGAAGACCATCGATCCAGCTTCAGCACGGATCGACTGCCCAGGCTGAAGAGTTATCGTCGCTACTTGCGTCTCTTCACCCTCTATTTTGGCAGCAGTGGTCAGGTCGACAAGCGCGGGGGTGCTGCTTTTTATTGGTACGATATCGTTACTGACTGTACTCATCAGCCTTCTCCGTGCCACGGATGAAGCTATTCGTCGTCGTGCAATGGATTGCATCATGGTGTGAACGATTTGCTCTCCTTGACGTTTGTGCACACGTGTCTGGAGTTAGATTGCGATAGTTGTGGTGGACTGCGAGATTTTGGTCGTCGATTCGATCGAATCGATTCTTCCAAGGAATTCCGATCAGGTGTACCCCCATACATTTTTCGTGAAAAAATGTCGCTCTTGTCGTGTGTCTTCCTACGAACAAAAATTGGACGATGCTCATCCTTCTCATGATTTCATTCTCCCGTTCACAAGCACCATGTGTTATATTTAAACAAATCCGAGTTGATGGTTGATGCTACGGTGCCACTTTTTGAATCGCATAGTTCTACTATAGTTCTCTGAGTGTGCTATAGGTTATAGGCTATAAGTACAACACTTATGGAATACCGGAACATCTGAAATCAAAAAAGAAAGTTGCCAAAATCGTTATTCCCACACACATAAACACAATCAAATCAATGCTCATTCATCTCTCGATGCCTTCCTCGCTAGACTTTTTCTGTTGCCGAACAGTTTTTTAAATCCCTTCGGATGCTTGTCTGCGGCCCTACACATTAGCGGCACTTCTAGAAGCACCGGCGGTCGCGCCTCCTCGTCCTCCTCCTCTTCTTCTTTCTCTTCGCTGTACACTGGGTGACCAAATGGTGCCTGTACCCACTTCAGTTCTGTAGGAGATAGTTCAAGTCCTCCTGCCAATTTCTTTGTGATTTCTTCAAAACTATAACGCCATTCGGGATCTTCAGCCCAGCACCCTTCAATAAAAGCCTTGACGCCAGGAGGGGTGGCGTTCGGAAAGTCAGGTCGAGCCATTTCGAGCGCAACCTTTCCCGCCGCCTCAAGTGGACTGTGATTAGGGAAAGGAACTTCGCGAGTGATCATTTGCCACAATAATACTCCATAAGAATAACAGTCGGCCTTTTCGGAGTAGGGATGGTGTCGAATAACTTCAGGGGCCATCCAGCGATACGTCCCGGTTTCAGAGGTCATTTCCTGCTTATGTTCAATGGCAGCGACACCAAAATCCGTTACTTTGGCCGACACTGAGCTACATGCCACGTCGCCGTCGATCAAGACATTGGCTGGCTTGATGTCACGATGAACAATACCACGATGGTGAAGATATGCCATCCCATGGGCAATGTCAGAAGCCACCTTGAAGAAAAACTTGGGATGAGTCGACTTCTTCATCGCTTCTTGCAGGTCGCCTCCATTGCAATACTCCAAGACTAGGCAATACGTCAGCGGGCTCTCATTGTATACTGATCCCAGTAACCGAATAATGTTCGGGTGATGAAGTTTCCTCAGCGATTTGACTTCTGTCTTCCAACCGTCAAGTCCCATTTCCGTCACCGCTGCCACTTTGACTGCCACTTCCTGGCCAGACCATTTGGCCAGATACGTCGTCCCAGCTGTACCACGACCGATGCGTTTCTGGAAATGAATCTCGTACAGATTAATGTCCCATTCGGAAGGAACAGGCTTTTCATCGACACCATCATCGCCAGCAAGCAACTGCATAGAATTAGCTGCACGCGGCTGCGAAGGAGTGGACTCTGAGGGAATCAAACCATCTCCTTTTGAAATAGGATTACACGATGATGCCGTCATCATTGCCAGCACCACAGCCTTCACTCTGTCGGCAGGCATGTCCTCGAGTTTTTGAAGATTTCCATTCGTTCCGAGCGCTTGATGAAGCAGTGCTGCTGTGTCGTCGTTGGCCTGGTCCGTCAAATTTGACGCCGGGCTGTCTTTGTTGTCCTCTGATAGTGAACTTTCCAGTTCTTCAATTATGAGAAGCTCAAGTGAGTGGAGCTTGTCCATGTACACAGTTATCAGATTCCACACGCTTTCGTGATTCATTTCTTGTTGAAATCCCTCAAGGTCGAATTCACTCAAAATAAACGACTGCAGACGCTCCATGGAGGGGGGAAGGCCTACATTCTCTCGAATGAGAAGCAACACATTTCCATCAAGGTCATGCAGGTTTTGGAGCACATTAATAAGCTTGAACTGATTTTCAACTTCAAGGACCAGATCATTCAACAGACGATGGTCCACGGTGCCCATGGCAAACATACTGCTCAACAAAGCTCGCTCCAGGCCGGTTGACTCCTTCAGCGCCACAAAACACTCGAGTAGATTGAGCAAAGCTGGAGTTCTTGATTCTCGTGCAAACTTGACACCTCGAGAACCCTTGATGCGATGATGATCCAATTCTTGTGACCTTATCGGTTCTGACATGCCAAGAGGCCCATCCGAATAGTGCCGTCGGTGCGATTTGACACCCCTTTTCGATCCTGACATGGTTACTGCCCTTTTTCCATTGGGCAACAGAAAAGAATGAAGGACGGAGCTGATCATGGAATTAAACAGCACCAAGATTCGATGATATTCTCCAACTGACCGATCCATGTCGATTTTGGTGTTCTCGACATAATAATCGACGTCTCTGGTTACATGTGTTCTCACAGTCTGCAACGAGTCCAAAATGGACAGTTCGCGTTTATCAATCGAGCCCCATAGCCGAACGGCTGTATCTGTTTGATGCCGCGAATGAATCATATTGTCTTCGAACAGTCCAGGGCTGACGCTGTAGGCGCATGACGCTCCGCGTTCTTTCTGAAGGCAGTGGACCAGTCGGACCGCCTTTCGAAGCAACGCTGGATCAGGAGCTTGATTCATCGGATGCGTTGTTGGCACCTTCTTCCTTCTTGAGTCGAAACAATGACGAGATTTGTACTCGGGGTATGCATGTAGATGAATCTTCCCTTTAGAAGATCGACCAGATACATCATACATCAGGCATATGGGCAGATGTATTTGACGATTGGTGATGTACTGCGAGTACCAACTATCAACGGCCTCCGGGTTGAAAGTTGAATTCTTGCTTGTCCCTGATGTCCAATCAAAAATGGATACGAACAAAAAGCCGGAGTTTTGATTCTATGGTGTCAGGCGCATAGATCTAAAATGCGCCGTTCGCGAAAAATGATACCCCACGCTACCCCAGTGCTCCAGTACGGAGCGATACCGTATACCGTATGTAATATGTAATGTATTTATGTACATGTGCACATACTTTCATATGTAATATGTATGCACGTGCACTGTACACTGCACACACGGGACTCGAGTGCTCCAGTACTCCGCTGAAAAACTCATTTTCAGATGTATCATCGTATCACTGACTGCATGGTCAAGTCAAGATCATTACCACCCTCTATCTTGATCCAATGCGATTGAGTCCCTTAATTATGGCCTTGCTACTTCAATGTTCTAGATCCTTTTTATCGCGGACGCAACCGTCTTGCGTTCGAAGCACCGTCGCGATTTGCCAAAGGTTCTCCACTGCTCGGTCGGCAACAATTCACATCTACAACGAGCAAACTGCCTTGCAAAAAATTGACGAAGAAAGATTGAGACAGACTGTCCATAACATACGCTCCATTCTAGGCTACGAAAAATATTCAGTCACGCTGGTACTGGTTGATGACGAAGAAATGCGAGAGACAAATCTCGAAACAAGAAATGTGGATGCTCCCACCGACATCTTGTCATTCCCCATGCACGACGCCATCAAGCCCGGAGTACTAGAGGAACCTCAGTTTGACATTCCCGACCTGTATAACTTGGGAGATATGATGATTGATGTCCCGTATGTGATTCGTCAATGCAAAGACGATGAAGAATGGGAGTACGAGGACGACGACGTACGTGGTGTATCAGCTGCCATGTCTGATGTATTCGATCCAGAACAACGCATGCACATGTTGCTGGTGCATGGCATGCTTCATTTAGTGGGATACGATCATATTGAAGACCATGATTATGAACTCATGACTTCAAGAGAGGAGGAGATTATTAAGGAGCTCGGTCTACACCTCGGAGGAAAGCTGTAACAAGGGGATTAATTCATGTGCGACTGTCACTGTTAGATGATCTTCAGATATATATGAATAAAGTACGACAAGGGCATCGCGCTGTCCTGCATCGCCCTGCATACGGATGGCCTTAACAATTGGATGTCAGCCACTTTTCTCACTATATATCGGTACTATAGTAGTTGCCATTCGCCATTAGAACTAAGTAGTACCCATAACCCATGCACTTCCCGAGTCCCGAGTACTGGAGTAAACGGTACTGCTATTCCAGTACATGTACCATGCGCCATGCGTAATGCGTATCAGCAGATACATCATACACATCACTCATCACCAGGGGTGTTTAATTAAGGCGATCCGGCCGGCGCGCCTTCTGACGCCTTAATTAGTGGATTAAGGCGCGAAATTTGGGTCCATAGAAGGCGCAGCGGAAGGCGCAGGTAGGTTTCTACGGGGCCACAGTACTACGGAAAGGATTGACAGTACAGTGTACAGTGTATACTGTAGTACTATGTACAATAGAGAGTTGGTTTCTCTAGTATGATATTCACGTACCGGGTGTACGGTAGTATGTTATCTGTGTAGAAGCTACTCTAGTATGATATTCACGTATATTGGCTACAGTAGTATGTTAACAGCGTAGACTCTACGTGCCTTTCAGAAGGCGCGATTTTGAGGTCTTGAGAAGGCGATCCAGCTGTTGTGCCAGGCAGGCGCCTTAATTAAACACCCCTGCTCATCACTCATCACTCATCACTCATCACTCATCACTCATCACTCATCACTCATCACTCATGACTGATGTCTCATGTCTCATGCGTCTCACGTCTCACGTCCCATGTTGCAGGTCACATTCCAGAAGACTTCCGTAAAAAGTCCTTCAACCTCATTCGCAGTCAAGATCATGTTTGACCAAAAATCTCAAGCGGACTTCGCAGAATGAGTGTGTGTAGACCTACAAGGAAACGATATTGTTTTTAGTCTTGGAATAGAATCGAATTCACACACAACACATAACACCTAGCTACGATTGTACCGTAGTACCTTGTAGTGATCGAGTGGTCCGTTCTGGCTTTCGGATTCTCAGTGAGATGAATGCCGTCACGACAAGCGATACGGCACGTTTAACAACGTGAAACTCACAAACACCGAAATGAAGGAAGAGCTTGGAAAGAAAGGCATTGCGGAGGAGGATGCCACTTCACAAAGAACTACAAGACAGTTGAGGGATCTCTGTTGACAACATCAGATTCCAATCTCGAGACCTGTCGAGAACGCAATCGAGCGGAACTTGAGCTTGAACTTCGAAGCCAAGGCATATTGACAAAAGGCAAAAACAAACGAGAACTGGTTGACCTTTGCAGAGCTAATGACATTGCATGCACAAGAACAGCTGAAAAAATCAAGGAGGGTTGGATGGGGAAAGCGAAGGGGTTATTGCAAGTGTTGTGGGAGCGAGGTAAAATTGACAGCACAAGGATCAAGCAGTACTCACTTACCGGAAAGAAGGACGACTTTGGGACTGTTGTTGACTACAGTACAAGCTTACGGCATATCATGGGTTTATGTCACGATTTTGTCAACGAAGAGGGAATGCTTCAGCACATTGCAAAGCGTCTCGGTACCGAGGTTCTCCTGACACCAAAGTGCCATGCCGAACTCGCAGGAGAGGGTGTGGAGTATATCTGGGGCGGGGCAAAGGCAAATATTGACGGTTTAGCCTTGCTGAAAAGAGAGGGAAGGACAACTTCAAATCCAGTCTACATAATTGCCTGTCAGAAGAAGTAATAACCATTGAGAGAGTCAGAAAATACGCACGTTGGGCACGACAATACTTGATGGCTTACCATGCTATTGATTCAGGACAAGTCGATGCTCAAACTCGCCATGATTGCCTCAAGTATGGCCCGGTGGCTGTTGACAAGTTGATCAACAACTTCAAAACCCACCGTTGCGCATTTGACTTTCACTACAAGTTCATCATGGAGGCAATGAAAGGATGAGTGATAACTTGTGGTTATGAGGTTCATCAGAGACGTAATTGCAGTGTCATCTTCAGTTGCCACATAACTACAGAAAGTGCCTAGAATGAATACAATGCTACCTATAGTTGCGATCAGATGCTCATGTCCTCATGTCCGACTTGAGGGATACAGTAGAAAGTAGTACTGTACCCACTCTTCTAGGATCAATACCGTATTCTTGTATGGTAGTGATCAGGAGATTCTGACAGGTTATAGAGTCCAACTTTTGCTTTCTCACATCACTCGCGTGTTGACAGAGCACTTCCCCATCATTTGCGCGGTGCGGCGGACGATTGGTCAACGCCACCACCGTCGCAAGACACGTTGATCACTGAACGGCATTGTTCGGATCGACACACAAATTCTCAAGTAGATTCCTACACAAGACATACCAGACACGTTGCTCCACGTACGACATCGTACTACACGGAACAAACGCGCATACACTCGGATCACTTCACGGACCAGACACGTTGCTCCACGTACAACATCGTACTAGTACACGGAACAAACGCGCATACACTCGGCCCACTTCACGGACCAGAGTACCCACGATGTCCACGAGGGATGTCCTTGCGCTCGTCGATGCCTCCAGCTGGGAAACCCCCACCACGCATGAGTGCCCGGATCGAAGCGCGCCAACACCACACAACTCCCGGATGGATTACCACCACCGGCACCAATGAGGAGAAGAGACTGCTCGCTGCACTCCTGGACTACCTACATGAGTCTGCAGACAGCATTGCCGTCTTACAGTACCTCACCAAGGAGTTTCGCCCCATGGCGGCAACCTTGCACACGGTTCCGACGATTCGAAAGGTCCGTTCACGCCTCCTTGCCCTGAGTGTCCCGTACATTCGACACGATAGTGGCACTAAACAGTGGTCTTACTGGAATGACTATACGGTACCTGGCATTGCGGCATGGACAACCACCCAACAGGATATACCCGCGCAGATGGACATAGCAGCCTCACCGGGGGCGGCACCACTAGACCCCACCCTGCCACCAGGAGATTCACATCTTGGCGGCCCAGTCCACACCACCGGAACTGTGCCCACGGCATTGCAGTTGGCCTCCCCAGACCCACCTGCGGATAAGGACCCACCGGCCGACTCTCCCTCACCACATTCGTCCCTCGCAATGGCTACGGACAGTGGATATACCAGGCACTCTTCTCCACCACCAACACAGAGTCCTCCATTGCTACACTCCACTCCAGCAGGTCCTTCGGATGCCGCAGATACTAGTGGGAGTACAGGCATTCCACAACCAGCACCAATCTGGTTTCAATCCCCAAAGAAGATCCGAAACCCCTATACAGGGCAGATTGTTAACACGCCAGCTACTCCTGGTCTCCAGGCCATGGTACAGGATCTTCAAAATCATGATGATTGGTATCAAGACCTGCACGATGGGGCTTCGCCACCCAAACCAGCTGAGGCTGGCGACCCACCACGAATGGATGAGGATGGCTTCATCACCGTCCATACACCCCGCCGTCGGCAGTCACGGGTGCAACCCCATCTGCCCCCTGTGCTACCCGGTACTCCCAGCCCCCCAGGGCAACATGTACCAAGCTCTCATTGATGAAGCTTGGGACAACCTCACTGAGCATGCCCATGCCTTGGAGGATCAGGCAACCACCCGCCACCATCAGCGTATGGAACACTCTCAGACACAAATACAATCGGTAGTTACAGAAGCTATTGAGCAGATACAACACACCATGGCCACACAATGCTCGGCTCAAAAGGCAACCTTGGATCAGTACTGTGATGCACAAGTGGAATCACTGATTGCCGACCTCGATAATTTCTCTGGCCAGGCAAGACAGATCCAACAGGAACTTCTGAATGGAGTTCGCGACGACACCAATGCCGCCCGCATGGTACCTGTGGAGGACGAGGATAACCCTGCACTACAGGACTCCCCTCCCAAACAGAGTCCCACACCCACTCGACGTCGCTTTCCTAATGTGAATTACCAGGAGACATTACAGGGTTCCAAATCATCACCGCCACCCATGGATTCCACGGCGATGTCACCCAGCAGCTTACCAGATGAGGATAACAACAAGTACACGAATCCGGAATATCAACTTCCACGTCTCCGTTCTACGTCCACGCCAACACAACTTTGCACACGGGAACGGAAAGCTGTGATCAAATTTTACAATGGTTTTGTGGACTTTGTTTGGCAATACGGGGTCCCCATCAAGACATTTGATCAACTCCAGATTGAAAATCTGGAGGACCCCATGATGACAGTCTACCCCACGGACAGACTCGCCAGGGATTCGCCAGTCTACTCCAAGTATAGTGCGGCCATCTATGCACGCCTGGAAGAAGAAGGGATTCTGGATCCAACAGAACCCATCTATCGTGGTCTCCTCCAGATGTATAATCGGACTCGGGATGGTTATAACCTCCTCAAGGCAATCCTGGCAGCAACCCTCATGGTGGAGGCCAAGAACCTGAGTTTACTTAGCACCCCGCCACCGGTGGACTCCACGGCTCATCCCTTTGAGTATGCCTCTCAACTCCAAGAGTTTTTCCAGTTTCAAACTAAGTATCAACGTCACTATACCGACCGAGAGCAAGTCCTCATGTTTCTCCAAGGGATGCAACAAGTGCGCCGCTATGCTCTCTCGGCAGCACAACTGGTACACGACTTGGAGCAACATCCCCCCACCGGGCCCCTGGCCCATCGTCTCTGTTTCTTACAAATACCGATAACCCTAGATTCCCATCCGGCCACCTTACCTATGCCATCGCCATCGGAGGCATACGCCCCGGCACGACTTAACGTGACCAGAGCCTCTTCGGATGACTCCCCATCTCCAGCAAGTAGTCACAATGTGCCTACTCGGACTCGACGTGGTCCCCCTGCACAGCGGACCCGCCTGGGTTCCGACGCCCGCTTACCCAAGGATGTCCAGTGCCCGGCATGTGCCATATATGGCCATGAACTTGCGGACTTCAGAATGCTCCCAAAAGTCGCGGCATGTCTGGAATACATTCAGGCACACCCGCCTACGGTTCAATCCATCCTTCATAAACATAAACAGGCCAATCATCCACAACAACGCCACAGTTGCATGCACACCCGTGCAGCTCTGGCAAATAAACTACAGGGACACCTGATGCATCAGAATATCCCCGATGTGGACAGTTTGATTGCCGACATCACAGACACACTTCTCGGTTACTCTGACGATGACGAGGATGTGGAGGATGATCCTGGTGCCACTCTGTACCGTTTGCAAGCAATGCCTTCGGTATCTGGCCTGACTGACGACGCCGGAGTAGCCGACCTGACCGATGTCATACACCCGGTAAAGTTTCCCCTTCTTCACCAGATTCAGGATAATACCGCGCCACAGTGGGAACAAGAACAACAGGCTGCCTGCTATTCCAGCCGGACAGGTGCAACACACCAGTGTTATAGTTTCGGTCTCCGCAGTCCAGCAGCGCGATTTGGCCGACACTGGAGCCTCGGTTTGTGCAACCGGACTCCGCCACATCCTCCATGATTTCACCGAAGACACCCGCTATGAAATTACTGGCTACGATGGCACTGTGACCAAGGCCGCCGGGGAGGGGTATGCACATGTGCGCAATCCGGAGATGGAGACCACGGATCGTATCCTCTTCGTCTATGCCCCCAGTATCGCAGGCACAATTTTCTCCCTGGAACATCATGCTCAAACTCATCCGCGAATACATCGATGGACCCAGGAAGCCACCCCGAGTACACAGGGTGGCTGGATTACATTTTACGATGATAAGGATGGCATAGTGTCTCGCTACCCCACAATCCGATCAAAAGGGGTCTATTATATCCAGGATATGCAGTTCATCCCTACAGTTGTAGCGGAGTCCTTTGAAGCTGCGGCAGGACACAACCCCAGGTGCACATCCCCACCAGCCCACCAGGAGGGTACCATTTCATCTCTCCACGCAACTTTGCAGCCACTGGTGGACTATACATACAGCGGTATGACTGACACCTTTCTTGATTATGTACATGTCCCCACTGCCATCCCACTTGCGACCTCCCTATTCCATACGGTCAGTCAGCTATCTACACCCAAAATGGAGGCAGATATCCTGAACTTCGAAGTCTGGCACCAACGCCTCGCCCATTGCTCGGAACACAAACTCCGTCTGACGCAGCAACACGTGGACGGCGTACCAGCATTCCGTCAGTCGACCATCCCACCTTTGGTTCGCTGTCGTGCATGTGATGTGGCTACTTTGAAGAAAGCACCCCGGGGACCAGAAACTAAGTTGCGGACACCTTTAACCCCTGGTCAAGTGTTTCATATGGACATTGGCTTCTTTCGTGGACCCGGGAACCTCATGGCAGTCTATGACCGTCAAGCCCCACCCTCACCCAAGCTGGTGGAAAGTCGCCAAGGGTTTGTGTGCTATTTGCTAATCATTGATCGGTGTACCCGGTACATCTGGATATTCCCACTCCGCTCTAAGTCCGTCCCACCTGCTCTCATCAGACTGTTCCTGCAGACACATGGCACCCATGCCCGCGTTGTGAAGACCCTACGTACAGATGGAGAAGGCTCCCTAGCGGAGTCACCACAGTTCCGTCAGATCTTGATCGAACATGGCTACACTTTGAAAAAGACTGCGACAGACACTTCTTCTCAAAATGGTCTTGCAGAACGCCCCCACCGTACCCTTGGCGAGATGACGCGTTGCCTTTTATATTCTGCAGCCATGCCCATTTATTTTTGGGCGGATGCCCTGGTCTATGCGGCATACATTCACAACCGCCTCTACCATGAAGGGGTGAAGGGCGTGCCGTACAATCTCTGGACAGGACGACGTGCGAATGTCAAACACATCCGCACGTTCGGCTCGCGAGTTTTGGTGAAACGCAGTGGTCCCCGCCCTACTACCAAAGGTGACCCACATCATTACGACGGTCGGTTCCTCCGCTTTGGGGCAACCGATCGCAACATCATTTATTTTGATGAGGAGCGGATGCAGGCAACGCTTTTGCTGAAGCTCCGCCCCCAGTCCAACCCTTCTTTATGATCATCGATGACCAATTTGCCGAATGGTGGACAGAATCGGAAGGGCAACCCCCCATCCCGGAGGGCTATGTATTACCAGTGCAACAAGCACTTCAGGGTCACCCAGAATCCCCGCGCCTTTGGGAACACCACATCCATCATATTATCACCAAGAAGTTACAGTTCCGTGCGACAACACATGAGAAATGCTTGTACAGTCGCCAGGATCCTGCCACTCAACACTTGCAACTCCTCCTCAGACAGGTAGACGATTTCTCCGTGTCAGCCCATGACAAATAGGCTTGTAAAACAATTATCACCGCAATTGGTTCCTATCTTAAAGTACCCCTCAATGATCTTGGGCTGATTCGCAAATTTAATGGCGTTAATGTTTTACAGACCACTGGTATATAAAGATTTCATGTCAGGATTACTTACTTAAAATTTTGGACAACCATGGCTGGCTCAACCTTAAAGCCTCGCATCAACCTACCCCAATGCGTCACGACCCGGCATACCAACGCCAACTGGAACTCACGGAGCGCCCTGCCTCTGCACAGGAACAACAACAACTCCAGCAACATATGGGGTTTTCCTATCGGACTGCAGTTGGTGAACTCATCTATGCACTGGTTCTCGCACGGCCAGAAATCTCCTTGTCTACCACAAAACTCTCTCAATATGGTGCAAATCCCGCATCTCCTCACTACTCTGCAGTCAAAGCGGTGTTCGCCTTCCTTAACAATACTCGGGAAGATGGTCTGATTTTCTGGCGTCAGTCTCCACGTATGGATCTTCCTGATGCACGGCTACCCACCCCATACTCCACCTCGGCAAACGCGTTGCCACTCCTGAAATACGACCCCGCTAAACCCATTGCCTTCTCGGATTCCGATTGGGGTTCTGACTTCTCCCACCGACGCTCCATCAGCGGTATGATCATCATGCTCTCTGGTGCCGCCATTGTCTATAAGACACGCTATCAAAAAGCTGTGGCACTCTCCAGTACGGAAGCTGAGTTTGTTAGCGCAGCCGATACGGGTAAAATGATATTGTACGTGCGCTCAATCCTCCAGGATTTGGGTTTCCCACAACAGACTCCGACACAACTGCATGTGGATAATACCGGCGCCCTTTTTATGGTGGAAGCACAGGCCCCCACCAAACGGACTCGACACGTGGACATCCGCTACTTTGCCCTTCTGGATTGGGCTTCTACAGGTCTCAGCTCACCGCAGTCCCCATTCGGACGGATCACAACATTAGCGACTCCATGACGAAGGCAACTGGCCGTATTAAATTCCACCAACACGCGGACATATACATGGGCCGTGTGCCCCCATTCCCCCTCACCGCTTCATACCCGGTGACCCAACCCGCTTACGTACATGCATTCTCGGGATGCACGTCGCCTATGCGGACTTCTGCTCTCCAGTATTTCCCCCTGGGACCCTATGGGCTCGCGTTTATACATACTAGAGAGCATGGGGGGGGGTGAGGGATACAGTAGAAAGTAGTACTGTACCCACTCTTCTAGGATCAATACCGTATTCTTGTATGGTACTCCGATCAGGAGATTCTGACACGACTGATCATTCCAATTCGCCGCCGTATGCATACTAAACATAATTCCCTCTCAATAGAATAGGACATCCAGAGAATCCGGGCTTACATGTTTCGTTTCAGCAGCAGTTCTGAAGCTTAAGGAAGGCATATGTCACATTTCCACAATGGGGATAGTATCTCATCTGAGACTGCTATATTTCTGATCCCGCTTGAAGGCAGGAATATTATATGTTTAAGCGACAGACGGAACTGCGACGATTTCGCTAGTACCGTACGACGTTTGTGGTCACGAATCGTGTCTCAGGCTTAACTAATTCCACCGAATTGATGGCAAACTTATGACTCAATTTTTGGTGGTTCGTTCATAAGTGACAGTGGCACAAATGATTTCTGTAGGTACGAGGCAATGGTACGTACACCCATACGAGGTAAAATTGGCTAGTTTTACTGCGTTGCCGAATTTGTTGATGATAACGCGGAAGAAGGATGAATGGATCGACGACCAAAGGATATGACGCCCTGATGCAGGGATGGACAATGATAACCGATGCAGAAGAGCAGGGTCTAGTGAGCTCCGAGCCGCGCGATAATTTTCAGCCTTCGAACGTTACGCCCTCCGTCGATACGAATGCCTTCGTTGCGGTGTTCGGAGAGCCTTTCGCTCCGTTAGGAGCTGGACCCACGGAACAGAAGGCAGCAAAGGAAAAGAAGTCAAAGGAGAAGAAATCCAAAGCCAAGGACAAGAAATCTAAAGACACGAAAAAGAAACACAAGGAGAGGAAAACGAGTAGGCCGAGTTCTGAGGAGCCTTTAACTTTCGACGAGGAAAGGTGGAACTTACATGAGGCACGGGGTACCGAAACAGCGTTGCAATCCTCAGAAATGGTCTCGCATACGCGTTCAAACTCTTCTCGTGTGAATTTCGACCTTCGTGATCCAACAGTGTCGACTTTGAGCGCGTTGCACGAGGAAGGTCGTCATCGAGACGTGTGGTCGGACGAGGATGCACTCATGCATCCCTCACGTCATGTACCCGCGACTGCTCGAGGCAGGCTTGCTTACATGGGAGATTCACAACTGAAGCAAGCGTCTGGGTTCGAGCATGGAGGTGTCGCATTCGGATCAGGTCTTCAGAGTTTCGCTGGCGATAATGAGTCTGAGCTTACTCCCGATGTCTATAGCGAGCGACTCCGGCAGGACCTGGGTAGTGATTACGAGGACGACGTATCGCTCGAGCTATTGGTCGGGTACATGATGTCAATGGGTGCCGATCAAGAGGTCGCTGAACAGCTGGCTATTCGCTTTGCTGCAGAACAAGAGCGGGCAGGAAGGTCCCTTAGCTACGTCACAACTGACAAGACGATGGAAGTGAAGCAAATGGGCAATACCAACAGGTGGACAGGCAGTGAAGATCCAGATACGTCGAACACTTCACCTCTGTCCTTCAGCCAGTCCTCGTTCCGTGCTAGTCGTTATGAAGCAAAAGTGGTGCAAGCAACCCCGGTGAAGGACTCAGAGGCTGACTGGCCTATTGTCTACGCAGACACCACTACTATTGGCATCAAGCACCTTCTTCAGGAACGACCCATCCGGCGCCTTGTTTGCGTTGCCCTTGTCTTTTTCCTGGCCGGAATCGTTAGTTTGATCTTGTTCCTCACTGTCTTCAAAACGACGGAAACGGCACGGGTGACAAATGCTCCCACCATGACCCCGTCACAATCACCTACGTTCCTCTCTGACGACTTGGTCGCGGCAGCGTCGTTCCTTTCTAGACCCGAGAAACTCGAGGACCCATCTTCACCTCAATTTCGAGCTGTCGGCTGGATGTCGTCGTTTGATACGATTGATACGAGCGGCCTTGGATTGGCCTTTGCCCAGCGATATGCACTGGTTGTGATGTACTTTAGTCTTGGAGGGGAGGGCTGGACCAATCAAGAGAAATGGCTGGACCCTTCTTTGCACGAATGCAATTGGAGTAGTGGGATCTTCTGCCTGTACGACGTTTCGGAGCGGCGAGTTGTCACGGGGTTCGACGCTACGCGAAACAACCTTCAAGGTAATATCCCCGACGAGATCGGATTGCTGACATCGTCCGAAACGTTCCGCATTCCGAAGAACAAGGTGGGCGGGACGTTGCCATCGACAATTGGAAGAATGACTTCCTTGTCAGTGATAGACTGCAGCGAGAATGAAATCGAAGGTAGCATCCCATCGACGATAAATGGAGCGTCAAATTTAATCCAACTGGATTTATCCAGCAACAAGTTGAACTCGACCATCCCGAATGAGCTGTATTCATTGACGCTTCTACGCACGTTGGTTGTCAGATCGAATCGCTTATCGGGTCCGCTGGACGAGACAATCTCCGGACTGCAATCTTTGGTTACACTCGACGTGAGGAATAATTCGCTGTCAGGCCCTCTTCCGCTGAGCTTCGATGGTTTTCCAGCTCTTGATATCGTTTGGTTGGACTATAACCAATTTACAGGAATGCTTCCAAACATCACCAACGGATTTACTCGGAAGCAAACTCTATCACTTTCTCACAACAATTTCTTTGGCAACGCGCAGCTCTCTCCCGACTTCAACTTCACGAGCCTTCTTTCAGGAGAAGACAACCGTGTCCAACACATCGACATCTCTTACAATCGGTTGAGTGGACCGATTAGCAACACATTCTTCTACCTGCCGAACCTGAAGCACTTCGATCTGTCTGGCAATTCCTTCACAGGCACGTTCCGGAGTGACATCGGTTGGCTGGGTATAGAGTTTTTGGCTGCATCAAACAATGAGCTCACCGGGACCATTCCCACAGGATATCCGACTTTGAGTAAGTGTACCTGTTTCCGTTCACGTTTCAGTTTCATCCAGTTGCGTGGGCTGACGATGGATTTCTCTGCACAGCTCATCTGGACATGAGCTCCAATCAGTTCACTCAAGGCATCCCCTTGGAGATTTGCCAGTACCCCGACTTACAGTTTCTGATTCTATCTGGAAACTCTCTCGGCTCCACACTGCCGTCATGCCTCGGGTCCATCCCCAAGCTCCGTGGGCTAGAAGTCCGTGGCAGCAGACTCACCGGAGCCATTCCTACATTATTTGGACAGCTAGATATGCTTGAAGTGCTCAACTTATCTGGCAACAGCTTGACTGGCTCCATACCCCTTGAGGTTGGAACGATGGTGGCATTGAAGGATCTGTACTTGGAACAAAACCAACTGTCGGGTACCATCCCGTCTGAGCTCTCCAATCTGACGTCGTTGCGAAACCTCGACCTGAGTGATAACTTGATGACTGGCTCAATTCCAGCATGGTCGGGGACGTTTACTGATCTGGAGAGCATTGTGTTGGTAGATAATGCGTTTGTGGGCGAAATTCCGACCGCGCTCTGTGCTGCGACGAACCTGGAGCTTACACTGCGGGACATTGGGTGTGGCATTGACTGCAGCTGCTGTGGGGACTCTGATGTGTGTGGCTAGCAAGGCTGAGAGTATGCGCCTCGTACATGTATAGGTAGCATGATTGAGTATCTTTTCAGTATGCTACTCATTTATTTCGATCCCGCTAGAGTAGAAAGTGTTTCGTGTCTCTTGGTCAATCGGACGTATGCGAGGCGACAATTTACAATGTCATACAGAGCATCATCCACTCTATTCAACGGTTTGCAAGGGTGGCGCATAGGATGTTCGGCGAATAGGATGATCTACCATTCCTTTTGTTGTTCACATGGTCCGTGCGCTCCTAGAAGGTTTATCCTGTCCGGTGGTGATCCTCAAAGAATTCTACGCATTCCGGACCACTGCAGCGCACGGTGCGAATGCTTCGCAAAGGGAGTGTGGCTGTCTTGCCAATCCAAGTATGCAACGTGTGCAATCACTAGGCGACAGTGCCCATACCCTCTCCCCAGGGCGTACGACTATCAACGAAACCAATAGCAACACCAGCGAAGTCAGATTGGCGAGGATGAAAAAAATATCATAAAAGATATCTTTAGCATGATGGAGATCACTGTTTTGTTTTCTCGGGTTCAGTAAGCCGTCCCAGCAGGACAAGCTAGCTCCGATTTCGGATAGCTTGGAGCCGACCCGTGGTATAGTTTAGCACGCCGAAAAGACAGAATTTCGCTCGGCATCTACTAGTCTGCTCACTGGACGAGATGAATTGTAGAACGCCGACAACAGATCGCATCAACGAATTGGAAAGACCTGGTGTGACTCCGTGCACGATTCAGGGAGCTCATCAAATCACTATGAATCTCCGTAACGAACACTATCCAGGTAGGATCATCAATCTTCTATTAAGCAATCGGGACATCAATTTCAACGTTTCTTATGTCCCAAACGCAACATTCAATAAACCTTCACGTGTAGAAATCTTATCGCGAGGCTGATCCTTGCTTCGTTTTCGTTCCGGTTCATTCTCGAATTCTACGATACGCTGATACGCATCCCAGTCGACAACTTTCACTTGCCGTCCTTTGAGGATATCCGTGAGGGAAGTCGCAGTGTCCTTTTTGGGGACATAATTCTCCATATCCTTTAATATTGAACCGACTGTATCCTTTGCATCGGCAATATTCGTGCCAATAATTCCACTCGGTCCTCGTTTTAACCACCCAGCAACGTACAATCCAGCAAGGCCACTGTAGGCGTCCTCC
>JAKSYS010000768.1:0-26645 GCA_022925895.1 Fragilaria crotonensis | reverse complement strand
AAGAAGACGCATCAAAACTTGACCGACGTCCAGAATTACGACTCGATTCGTGCGAAATAGCATAGAGAGGGCTTCTTTGCAGCCCATTCGTGTTGCTAATATACCTGATCGATATGAAGCCGATGTCAGCTTGATGATTAGTAAAAAAAGGAAGAATGAACCACCTTCTTCTGAGTGTCCTGGTGCTGGCATCAACGAACTCTATTAAAGGGAGATCAAAGCGGCAAGGGGTTTCGGTTCAAGGTACCCTGATTCGGCAATTAGACGATCCGAATGGCGCATCCACTGCGTCGATCCCTATCCCACAGTCAGATCAGGAAAACGTGATGGTGAGACCGCCTAATCTGGCGCAGGATGAAACGGATGACCCTACCACAGTCGACCCACTGGATAGCAATGGATCTGGCAACACAATCTCTGAACCGACAGTGGCTTCACCGATAAGTACAATCTCAGAACCGACTGTGGCCTTAACTTTAGCTCCATCGATGCTGAATACAGCAGGCAATGCACCTGTCAGTACTATATCAGAACCAACAATGGCTCCTCCGGTGTTCGAGACAGGAACCAATAGACCTGTCAACTCTATCTCAGATTCGCCTATTGCGCCGACGACCTTTCCATCGATGCCCGAGACAGGAGACAATGCCCCGGTCAGCTTATTATCAAAACAGCCTATTGCTCCGGCAATGGTTCCATCCACAGTCTTCCCCAGCGATCACTCCTTGGCCTTCAAGAGGGGCCTTGGTCGCCTGCACCAACACCTACAGAATATCAACTGATATCGCATTTGCCGTCCAATATCCTTCAGACTTACCTTCTAGATTTTTGTCACCGTCGCCAACGAGACAGCAGACAACGCTTGCTACGATGTATCCGACGGACTTGCCATCATCTTCATCCCCAGATTCGCCTACGTGGGAGCCGACGCCTTATCCCACACAAGGCTCACGACCATCGCCTACGATGGACCCGACGGACTTGCCATCATCGTTATCCACAGATTTGCCTACGCGGGCCTACGCCGTATGTCACGCAAGGTTCATGGCCTTCGCCTACGATAGACCCGACGGACTTGTCATCACCTTCATCCACCGACGTTCCTACGGGAGCCTACGCCGTATGTCACGCAAGGCTCATGGCCTTCGCCTCGAAGGACCCGACACGAGAACCCTCGCGTATAACAACTGACACTCCTAGCAGCATGTCATCCGGCAACATGTCATCTGTGTTTCCCTCGGCATCGGCTCTGCCAACTAGTTCTGCCTTTGTTACTATACGCATCGATGAAAATGGAAATCCAATCGGTGATGGTGATGGAGGCAATTCAACAGATCAAAATGGCGGATTAAATGGAGGCGAAGTAGCACTCTTATCTGAATGTGCCGGTCAACCTGCAAACGAAACTGGAGCGTCCACTAACGTGCTCGAGTTTCAATATGTTATGATTCTGAAACCGGCTATCAGCGCAGATTCAGTGGTTATGGAAATTGAGCCTATTCTACATAGGCAGATTGGAGTGGAATTCCTAACCTGCGACATGCAAGAACAGCGCAAATTGCAACAAGCCACGAATGATACGCCATTCACAGTCATGGATCTCAGTTCGCTACCTATGGACAAGGTTGCAGGCTTTGCCTGCGCCGATGATGACTTACAATCATCCGACGATGGATTCAACTGCTTTGTTGTGGATGCGGGTTTCACGTCAAAGATGTTGTTTTCGGCATCTCCCGGGGAGGTATTGAAAACCATTGCTAGTTT
The DNA here is from genome assembly GCA_022925895.1 of Fragilaria crotonensis. Lineage (NCBI taxonomy): Eukaryota > Bacillariophyta > Fragilariophyceae > Fragilariales > Fragilariaceae > Fragilaria > Fragilaria crotonensis. Next base: position 24,881 of record JAKSYS010000768.1, on the reverse strand, counting down.
CCTGACAGAACTCATGGCATCGGAACGATGGCGCGACGCAAATCAGAATATTCAGCGGCTTGCATTCCGTGGTTTTCGAGATGATATGGTGACCGTTGCGCCGACTCCGTCGCCCGACGATGAGAATGACCCGAACGGAGCTGTAAGCATGACCTCTCCAGCGGATGTAGGGGCTGGTGGGAGGCACGTTGGCTGTGGTCGTTGCTGCGTTGGCTGCCTTGTTGGTCTTGTTCTTCGCTGCCAAACGACGGCAGAAAGGGCAACTGTATAACAAACCGATGGACGAAGGCTTTCTCGATGAAGGTTCGGGTCCAACTCTCCCAGTCGATGGTGTTCCGTCGTTTATTGTGATTCAGGATGACGAGAGCAAGGACAGCAGCGGCTATGGTGCGACAGCAAATGTTGTTGCATCCTACCACGAGAGCATGGCAGCATGGGGTCATGATAGCAGAACCTGCAAATCAACGACATGTGCCGAGTGCCAAGCGGATAAATTGCTGGTACCAACCTTTGTACCGGCGGACGTTATGAAGGCTCAAATCAAACGAGATTTGGCTCCGCTTGCCGCCGCGGCCCAGGCCCGGCTTTATACCCAAGGACACTGTAGAATTGTAGGTATCCATGATTGTGTTCCCAGTCGTTTCTGTGCCATTAATGTGTTGTTCTACAACACGAAGTGAATTTCGGCGTGACGAAGTAGTGTACGTTCATGTGCTAATTATAGTTGCTTGATGATCTCTATTTCATGTTTGACCAGTTCCAAAAAGAAGTTCAAATCTTGCGGCTCGTCAATGGTTTCAATGGGCAACCAATGCACTCGCAAGTGAGATGCATGATTGAGAACATCCCAATCCAGGAATGCAGGCTTGCCTGTCTCTTTGTCTCGCTTCAGCCCACCCGTTGCTTCGTAGTACAAAATGGGGTCGCACCGCGAGGTAAAAATGTGGCTGTCATGGCGCCACCACCAACCACCGTCACACAAAATGGCGGCCTGACTGGCCATCTCAGCTTGTGAATAGAGAGACAATTTACTCATCTCTGACCCAGAAATCGTGATGTTGTGGGATTTTGTATAGAACGTTTCAATAGCTTCACCTGTTTCCCAAATCCTTTCAGTCGACCTTTGTGCTGGACGAATATCGTGAAAAACAGATGTTGTGGCGGACCCAGCGTTGTGGGAGAAGAAACGCCCAAATTGCGCAGCATGAAGGATTGGAACTCATAAAATGCGTGACCACGTCCTGTGTTGACGGTTGATTCCCAATCTTCTTCGTCCCATCCATGTAATTTCAGACCGTGATCTGTCAACATACCCAAACCAGCTGCGCCATGAGAAGCACAGACATAGTTACTCTTGAGCGCACCAACCGTCAAGTTAAAATCATGGTTCGTAGAGTTGATTGTCGATATTTGATCGAGCCCCATTGCGGGGAGGAATTTTTGAAACAGATGATTGCACGTGACTGTCTTCTTGGGATTCCAGTCGCAGGATCCCCACACTTTACGTTCAATTTTAGTCAGCAGGAGATTGTTATGTAGAAGATCAAACATTTGCAACAGTTTGAAAATGGCGAAAAATCATCCCACATCAAATGTCCCGCGTTGTATCCAGCCAAGGAGTGAAACGGCACCAAGTGGTATCCGCGGAAGTTCGTAGTAACCTCCAGGCGGTTGGTCCATTTCGATACGAGGAAACCATTCTAGTTTGGCGAGATCTGTTGGCCTCCATTTCCGATTAATCCCACCGAGCGATACGCTCAGTGCTTTGGTTGTCGAAATGTGTGTCCGATTGTTGTCTCGTGCAAGCTGTTCGAATTTCTGGTCATCTTGTGATTGGAACAGTACATAGGTACGATTGGACAAGTCAAAACAGAGGTTGCGAAACTTGCAGGAGCGATAATACCAGGCGTCATCTCGAAAGTTTTCGCCAACGCAAGAGTATGTGGAATGCAGGTATCTTTCGTTATGGGAGATCGGGATGTTGTTGAATGAGCCTTCGGCAGGCAGACGAGACTTGGTCGGAAACCCTGCTTTTCCATCAATTCCAGAATTTGTTTGCCTGATAAACATGTCACTTTTCACACCGGTGTTGTGAAAGGAATTGAGAAAGACAATCAGTCCTCCAGTCGCACTCAGGGCCACTGTCAACACGGAGAACAGAGGAGGCCACCGACGATGTCGTTTTCTTGCCTGTCAGCAATTATTAGTGTATTGCTAAAATTCAAAGTGCAGAATGAATGTATCAGACTCAGTCTAAGCTTCACGTACCATTCTATGCGCGGTTGTTGTCATCTCTATTTCGCAGTTCGGAATCGGTCATCGATGTCATCAGCACATGCTGCGGATGAGTTGATTCTCTCCCCTGTGGGATTATCGGATATTGGCACGGGATACCATGCTACAGTCGGATCACGCCATCATACACGATATCAATATCGGATGATCATTTACAACGGTGTTCTGGATTGTACATAGAGTATGATTTAAGAAAGGGACCTGCGACATATCTACGGTATTCAACGAACATACAATGATCGTGAATCAGTTTCGGCTGTTTCAAAAATGGATCTATATCGATTGGACGGATGTTCCAACGATGAAGATTGAATGAGTAGATTAAGCTCACTTTTATTATAAAATTAATACTGACCACCAATCAATCTATTTCCTACGGGTTAGACTGATTTCCCACACGCTTCCTCTGCGAAACAGCAGTACTAGCTCGTCCTACAACGGACTATCAACGACGATCCAGAAGGATTCAAGGTCTTGTTCCGATGGACGAAGAAGCCATCCAGGCCCGCATTGATGCTGCTGTCGCAGCTGCGTTGGAGGCTGCTGCCGCAGCCGCCCCCGCACCTATTCCTGTCGGAATCCCAGCTCCCGGAGCTGGACCAGCTGCCGCTGGGCCAGCTGCAGCTGGCGACCACTTCGCTCGTACCCCGGCTCAAGCCAAAGACGGTATCATCAACTATGGAACCAGCGACGGGATGAAGCTCTACAACGCCGCAGTCCAAGCACTCGCGACCAAGTATTCGGGAAAAGCAGGCGACATGCACCTGTTCCTCAAAGCCGTCGGAAAGAGAGCCCAGAAGTTTGGATGGGACAGGATTATCAACATCCCCATGGACGATGGGTCGACCAGGAACCTGCTTGAACAGTATGGCTTGATCAGCCTCTCCGCAGTCAGAGCTCATGCCCAAACCTACGAATCACTTAGAGGAAGGGACGCTCAGAACGCATCTCAGATGTTTGATTTTCTGGAAGAATCGCTCAGCGAGGAGGCTAAGCTCATGGTGCTCTCCGACTTCGATGACTACACGATCATGACTCCAGGAGGAATTCAGATCGGAAACGGACCAAGCTTCCTCAAAGTCATTGTCAGGAACACGACCGTCGACACGCGTTCGACCGTTTTTCACATCCGAGAAAACCTCAACCACCTTCCAAGCAAGATGCTCGAATTGAGTTACGACATCGAAGCGTTCAACCTATATGTCACGTCGCAAGTCGAGCAATTGTCGGCGCGCGGCGAAGTGTCATCCGACCTTGTGATCCAGCTATTCCTAGCGTTCAAGGCAGTCCCAGACAAGAAGTTCAACGACTACATTGAAAGACAGAGGGATCGGTACGACGACGGAAAGGAAGTGACTGCCAAGCACCTCATGCAAGTTGCGCTCAACAAGTATCTGGACCGCAAGAGAGCCGACGAATGGCAAGCGCCATCCATCGAGGCCGAACAGATCATGGCACTCACGGCCAGGATCGACGCCAGAGAGACTAAGCCGACTCCGGCACAAACGAGTGCTGAAAAAGGAAAGAAAGGGAACAACAAGAAAGGAGAAAGAAGAAGGCGAGACGCCAAGGAAGCCAAGTTTGCCGAAAAGTATGCTTGGAAGTTGATTCCACCGGCCGATGGAGAAGCAAAGACAAAGGATGTGAACTCCAAGACGTACCATTTCTGCCCCCACCACCACGATGGAAAGGGAGCATGGGTGATTCATCATCCCAGCAAGTGCGACAAGAGGGACGTCAAGAAAGACAAACCACACACAAAGACAGCAAGATCTTATCGCTCTCGAAGGCACTCCAAGCAATCCATGAAGAGACAGGAGACGTCACCACTGACGAGGAGGACGAATAGGAACAGGCCAAGGCACCGCGGTGTCTTGGCCGACTCTTGTTCGAGTTATTTTGACAGCTCTCCTCACGTCCGAGTTAGCAAGACTTGCATTCACTGTCTGCGCTCCATGGTCGTTCGGTGGTGTCGAAGTCGTCCAAGGTTGGTTGTGTGTATGATATACAACGAGTCTCTCACCGGAAATGCGTCGGCCAACATATCACGGGCGGCCACCAAGTGGAGGAGGAAGCACAAAGCTTCTCGTTTTCAGGTTGTTTAAATCAGCCTGGAAGAAGATCTCAGCAACAATCAGAGCTGTCGGAGACGCAATTGCGTCATCAGCCACCAACCAGCAGCGACGAAGGAAAGGCAAGCAGAACGGCGTCAGAAAAGGGCGTCCAGCGGAAAGGGCTTTAACAAGCGCAACATTCAGACATCGGCGTGGCATAGAACGGCGGCGACAGTATGTTTACTGGCAACTGCAGGAACAGCAACAGGGACTCGTTTCGACTCCGATTCAGTCATTATCCACGTGGACAACTGCGCATCCAGATGTATATCGAACTCACTTGCAGACTTCGTAGCCTCCACAGAAGGTTATTGGAAGGATCAAGGGCATGGGAGGCGACAAAGTGGCAGTCACCGGCATCGGGACGATTCGATGGACAATCGACGACGACATGGGGACCGCCCACTCGTTTGTGATTCCAGGGTCCCTGTACATTCCCGACTCTCCAGCACGTCTTTTCTCCCCACAACACTGGGCGCAAGAAAGGAAGGACGACTATCCGAGCGGAACGGGTCATGGCAAGCAACATTCTCCGATCACGTCATGCTGGTCTGGGGACAAAAGAAGTTCAGTAAGAAGATTCCGTTCGATAAATCGAACGTCGCCACATTCACCACGACGCCAGGTTGCAAGAACTTCCGGCTCTTCAGGGCATGTCTCGAAGCAACAGACGATGACGAAATCGACGCGTGCGAATGCGTTGCTTTCGATGCGACAATCATCGAAGACGATGAGGACGACGAAGTCACCGAACAACAGAGCGAGTACCACGAGGACGACGCATCAATTGAACCAGTCCCGCAAACATTGCATCAAGGACCATCAGTCCAAATACAGATGGCAGCCGATGATCAGGAAGAGCAGGGATATACCAAGACGACTGGACACCACGATACGTCATACGACGCATATAAGAACGTGGCGGTCGTAGAGGACGTCGAAGAAGACAGTTTTGCGGGAAAACTCACAGCTACAGCGGAACTGCTCCTCTGGCACTACAGGCTAGGACACGTCCCATTCTCAAGGCTCGTGAACATGGCGAAAGAGGGCTGCTCCCGAAACGTCTAAGCAACTGTCGAGTTCCTAAATGCTCATCGTGCATCTATGGGAAAATGACCAGAAGGGCAAAACGGACAAAGAACGAGAAAAGCAGGATCGAAGCCCGGGTACTTACCGGCCCAGGGTCATGTGTCTCAGTGGATCAGCTGGAGTCCCGCACGATGGGCCTTATCGGGCACATGAAGGGGACGCCTACTGTACAGCGGTATCGCTGCGCAACAATCTACATCGATCACTACAGTCGTCTATCCTACGTTCATCTCCAGAGGCAACTGACATCGGAAGAGACGGTACAGGGAAAAGTCGCGTTTGAGAAATTCTGCGAGGCGCGAGGAGTCACTGTAACGCACTACCACGCCGACAACGGTAGATTCGCGGACAAGGGATTTGTTAATCATGTTACTGCCAACCGGCAGTCTATAACCTATTGCGGCGTCAACGCACACTTTCAAAACGGGATGGCGGAGAAGAGGATCCGCGACTTGCAAGACCAGGTGACCACAATGCTCCTCCATGCGGAATCAAAGTGGCCGGACGTCATCACGGCAAACCTATGGCCATATGCCCTCAGAGAGGCAAACGAGACGCTCAACGCAACGCCAAGCAAGGTCACCGGGAAGGTGGCCAATCAAGTGTTCTCCAACAGCGACACACCAACGATGCTCAGGCACTACCACACGTTCGGATGCCCGGTGTACATTCTGGACGACAACCTCGCCGCGGAAAAAGCATTCCCAAATGGCATCGGCGCGCCAGGCTCGGAGTCTACCTCGGGAGATCGCCTAACCACGCTCAATCCGTAGCCCTCGTCTTAAATCTATCGACGGGACTCGTTTCGCCCCAGTTCCACCTCAAGTTCGATGATCTTTTCGAGACCATAAAGGATCACGACACCTATCCCAACAGATGGAAGGTGGCAACCCATTTCAGGAAGGAAAAGGATCGAAGACACGCAGAGAAGTCACCAGCGTTCCAAGGGAAGAAACTCAGGAAACGACAGCGGCGGAGGAAATGACCACCAGCAACCATCGAATCCACCTAATGACGATACTGGGAGGCAGGCCGAATCGCAAACCGAAACGAGAGTGATCGAAGAGGAGCCAACATCAATCATCACCGCCCAATCAGGAAGACCTGAAGAATCAGCCGAAGAAGTGAGCGTCAGGAAGTGGTCGAGGCGCCACAAACCAACGACGAGGCTCCTGGAAAGTCAGGCTCAGGCCAGGTCGAACGACCACGCAGCGTTCTCAGCGACCCTTCCGAGTCAGGAAGCCAGGAGCAACCAAGGGAACGATTACGACGCTGACGTATCACGGCGCCGAAGAATACGAGATCCAGCGACAGATGGCGGATCCAATCGCTTTCGCTGCGAGTTCGGACCCCGACATAATGTACCTGCATGAAGCGCTCAAACAGCCGGACAGGAAGCAGTTTATCCAGGCTATGGTCGACGAAGTCACGACACACACGGAGCGCGGGCACTGGAAGTTAATACCGATTTCGGAAGTACCATCAGGCACGAAGATCCTACCAGCAGTGTGGGCGATGAGACGAAAAAGGAAGATCCTATCCCGAGAGGTCTATAAGTGGAAGGCAAGACTGAACGTACACGGAGGTAAACAAACCTACGGAGTGGACTACTGGGAGACGTACGCGGCAGCTTTAAAGTGGAGCTCGATCCGGTTCTTCCTGGTACAAGCGTTGATCAATAACTGGCACACGAGACAAATCGATTTCGTCCTCGCATACCCCCAGGCGGACGTGGAGTGCGACCTCTACCTAGAAGTCCCACAGGGTTTTGAGTTCGAGGGTTCAAGGAAATCCCACTGCCTGAAACTCGTAAAGAATTTGTACGGCAGTAAAGCCGCAGGACGGGTCTGGCAACAGCATCTGTTTAAGGGACTGGGCGAACTTGGCTTTGTCCAGAGCGGGACCGACGAATGTGTTTTTATCGAGGCACAACCACGTTCATGATCTACACTGACGACGGAATTTTCGGGCCCGACGAAGCTGAGATTGCAGGTTGTTTGAAGGATCTCAGTTCGCGTTTCGACATCACCGACGAGGGAGATATCGATGAGTACCTCGGCGTAAAGGTGACCCGCGAAGACGACGGGACCATAACATTGACGCAGCCGCATCTGATCGACAGCATCATTGCTGATCTCGGTTTCAGGGAGAACACGAAGACAAAGAGTACCCCAGCGCCATCAACTGCAAGCATCAATCGAGACCTCGACGGTGAAGCACACAACGAATCGTGGGAATATCGATCGGTCATCGGAAAGCTTAACTTCCTCGAGAAGTCTACCAGGCCTGACATCGCTTTCGCAGTCCATCAATGCGCCAGATACTCCAGCAACCCGAAGGAAAGTCACTCGGCAGCAGTCCGATATATTGTCCGGTACCTCATGGCAACCAGGGACAAGGGAATTATTCTCCGGCCTACCGATCACAGCTTTGAATGCTACGTGGATGCAGACTTTCAAGGCGGGTGGGACATACGCACAGCAACTGAAGACTCGACAACAGCGAAATCCAGGACAGCATACATCATTATGTACGGCAAGTGCCCGATCGTTTGGGCATCAAAGATGCAGACGGACATTGCACTGTCAACGACAGAGAGTGAATACTCCGCTTTATCGGAAGCAACGAGAGAAGTTTTGTGGTTGATGGGGCTCATGACTGAAGTCAAGGAGCGCCTGGTCCCAGGGACGATAAATATCCCAACGATCAAATGTACTGTCTTCGAGGACAACGAAGGCGCCAAAGCAATGGCCACTGTCCCGAAGATGAGGCCGAGAACGAAACATATCAATGGAAGGATGCACCACTTCAGAGGTGCAGTCGCATCGGGCAAGATCAAGATCGAGTCGATCGATACGTCGGACCAACTTGCGGACATCGGGACGAAGCCATTGGCAAAGGATCTTTTCACTAGATTGAGAAAGGAAATCATGGGGTGGTGATCTACAATGCTCCACTCCGAATAAATGAGGAAGTGTGGGATTATCGGATATTGGCACGGGATACCATGCTACAGTCGGATCACGCCATCATACACGATATCAATATCGGATGATCATTTACAACGGTGTTCTGGATTGTACATAGAGTATGATTTAAGAAAGGGACCTGCGACATATCTACGGTATTCAACGAACATACAATGATCGTGAATCAGTTTCGGCTGTTTCAAAAATGGATCTATATCGATTGGACGGATGTTCCAACGATGAAGATTGAATGAGTAGATTAAGCTCACTTTTATTATAAAATTAATACTGACCACCAATCAATCTATTTCCTACGGGTTAGACTGATTTCCCACATCCCCCCGCCTATTCCCTTGGGAAAGAATTTGAAAAACTTGCTTCACTCCGGTCGCTCCAACCGCGTACTACTAGTACTAGTACCTGGTGCCTGGTGTACTTGTACCACCGCGGTGTGTTACATTCAAACTTTTTTAATTCAAAAAATGAGCATATACTGCGACTGGAGACTGGAGCTATGGGATTCTACCGGTAGTACTGACTATACTGGAGTACCAGCGCTACAACCAGTACTCTAGCTACGAGAAAGGAATTCACCACTATCCACTATACGCATGTACTTGTACCGGAGTACTGAAGTACTGTACTCCGAGTTTGGCTTTGCAGCCGACGGCGCACAGACTACGGGCACACGGGCACGTTCAAACGAATATGCCTAATGCGCTTAGAATTAATGCGCTTATAAAGCACTTGCACCAATCAAAATTGTCCGGGACGTCATCATTTTTGGGAGGGGTTGCCTCTACAAAAAAGAGTCATTTGACCTCGTCTGAAAATATCAATGGATTCAAATCAGGTTGGATTCAAATTTCCCACCTGCCGAACGAGCGCGCTAACCTTCACGGATATGTTCATAAAATTTTCAAAACGCAAATTTGCACTCCGATAGCTAGCTACACCGGCAGTGCAATTCACCAACTTACAGAAACCCGACTCCTGTTTCAACTTTCAGCACCATGGACGAAGCTACCACTGACCATAATCATGCTGATGACCTCTTCTACTCTGATGCAGAGATGGGAAATCTACTCCACATCAAGAGTGAGTTCGAGAGCGAGTTTCCTGTAGGGACTGTGTTCCCAACCCGAAGGCAACTTATTGATGCCATGCGCGATAAAGCATCACAGCTTGGGTTCTTTGTGATTGACCGTGGCTATTCTGTTCTGTGCTTTGAAACAACAGCACGAGACTCGGAGAACGAAGGAGACAGAAAGCTCGAGAAGAACTCTCGAGAGAATGGCAAAATCTATGTACCAAGAAAAGTTGCAAAATCCAAGTGTGGATGTGAATTTAAGGCCTCATTTGTTCAAAGAGAGGCACCGCACAGGATGAATTCAGGATCTCAAAGGTGCAATACATGCATGGAAAGGTGCAAGCCTTCAGGGAGCAATTCAAGGCAGCATGGAGGAGTGGTGGACATGCATCAAAGTATGTAGCTCGCACAAAGAATTTAAAACTGCACACTATTGTTCAGCTGCTGGCTAGCGGTCAAAAGCCAAGTACAAAAACAATGAGGGCTATGCTTCGTGATATGCTACCAAAGGGGTTTGACGTGTCCAGCAAGTTCATCAACAATGTGCAAGCAAAGGTCAGGGCAAAGATATCTGATGGAGCATTTGATACACTCCTTGCACAAGGAACCGTGTCGAATGAAGAAGCTGATTTCATTTTAAGTGACAACCTACCCCCAGAGTACCTCTCTATTGCTGAGGAAATTGCCAGTGATACCTTGAAGGATGCTCTGTCTGACCCGGGAACCAAATGCTTGGTTGTTCACTACCTATGTCAACTACACAGAAAGGATCCATCATTTCTCTTTGATATCCAGCGCGATGAAAATGACACAATTGTTGGTATTTGTTGGCAAACAGCCACAATGAGGTTTGATTGGGACTCATGTGCATCTTGCATTTCGTTGGATGGTATGAAACGTCAACTCAACCATTTCTCCTACCCATATATTGCGGTTACCTCTTTGGATGGCTATGGCAATATGGTTGTATGCGCTGAAGCCATCGTCATCTCTGAGCGGATAGAGGCATACGCATGGCTGCTTAGGTGCTGCAATAACTTCTCCTCCAACCGAAAATTGGATGGCCTTCGAGTTATCTATGGTGATGGGTTAGTAACATGTGACAGTCTGCTAGTATCCTCGGCATTCAAGACTCTTGTTCACTCCTTGATGATATACACCATCTTTTGTCGGCAGACTGTGGCACATGGTATAAACAATTCGGTGTCGACAAGTGGAATTATTATGGCGGAATGCTGAGAGCTCTGGTGCATGAGTCATACACTTTGGAAGACTACGAGAAGACAAGGTTAATGATTCTTACAACAATGGAAAGTCGGGATGAGCCCCAAAGCTTGAACAATTACTTCAACAACATTGTACATGCGGGAAGGCATAGATTTGCACGTTATTCAGTGTGTGCAACACCCTGCAATGAGGAGCTTGGATCATCAGTTGCTGAGTCCAACCATGCTTCCTATGTTGCTCGCATTGGTGGTGGCAGTTGGGATGACCCAGCAACGCAGGTTAAAGATTGTATCCAGAGGATGTCAGAGCTTTTAATAAGAGGGCAAGGCTTCGGGATCAATACAGGCGACAAAGTGCTGCAAATAGTCATACTGCATCGGATGAACAAATCAAAGTTATGCTCCTCAAGCTATCAAAACGCGGTTTCAAAATCTGTGAGGAACAGTACCGGAAGTCTTCTGAGTATTACTGTGCACCCTTGCGGGTACCAGTAGCGAGCATCAAGATGCAGCACCAATGATGGAAGTCATATGGCAAGGCAAATCATCAAAACCTTCTCGTATCATTGATGGGCGCAAGTGTTCATGTAATGTCTTCATTGCCTACCAACTGCAATGCAGGCATCTCTTTGCCTACCACAAGCGATCATTTCAGTTGGATCTGGTCCATCCAAAGTTTCACGCACAGCCACTGACTATTGCAGCCCCAAATCCAGAGTTTACCAATATTCTTTCGATGTGGGTGATAGACAGGGATACATATATTGGAAGTATTGGTGATAAGTTGGAACTCGGAGTCCTGGAACATCATGAGGGTGCAATTTTGAACGGTGAAATTCCTAGTACAGAGTGTTCTATCAGCGATGGCGGTGATGATGGAGATAAAGAAAATGATGTGTACTTTGGAGAGGAGGGTAAAGAAGGTGACGATGCAGCTCAGGAAAGGACAATGGAAGGAATAACTGGCAATTTGAAGTCAACAAAGAGGAATGTGACCTATCGGGACTTCACAGATGTGGCAAATAGTGTTGCAAACCTTGCATTAAGCCTTCCCAGCGAAGACTTGCGTTGCGAATGCTTAGGGGTCTTAGTTCGCATGCGAGATGCCCTGAGTATGTCTGCTTCTTCTGGCAACCAGTCATCTGTACCATTGGTTGGCTTCATGTCAGACGCTGATGCATTTCTGGCGGCATTTGGGCCAAATGCTGAGTTTAGGAGAGAAGGCATCTTTGCACCACTTGCTGGTGGTGATCCTGGCAACAACTTCGAAATGCAGCGCCACAATTCTGGGAAGGTGCGGCACAAACGCTTGACCTCCATGAATGAGAGAAATGCACGGGCATCAAAAATAGCAGATGCCCGCAACAGGCCTTCTCAATGCTCATTTTGTGGTTCGACACAGCATACCATTAAACGATGTTCTGTTATGGACAAGGCGGCTTTTGTTGGAAAAAAGAATAGTATGGGGTGGAATAAATGGTATCGAACTTTGGGCAATCAAAATTGCCATGAGGTTACGTTGCCAAGTGCTGGTAATGCCTTGAAACTCACTCGCGAGCTACAAGACAACCTTCCACCTCCCTCTCATACCATTCGCCATCTTTCTATAAGGTCAGTCCACTTCTCCAATGAGGCCATGGAGTATATTTCACGTCCAAACAGCATCTACAGACACAAGAATTCTGAGCACTCGCAGATTCCATCCCCAGACAACAATATTGTGGGAGTTCAGCTGATTGAGCGAGGCGGAAACTTTCGGAGGAAAGACAATGAAAGCAGTGATGAAAACATCACATTTTATGTACGAGCAAAAACAGTCCAAAAATGGATGGAAAAGGCATTTAGTGACTCCCAACTATTTGTCTACGTCAAACAAAAAGAACTGTGAATGAGCAGGAGAAGCAGCACGATATACATAAGAAATTGTAAGGTTGTCAGAAAACAATTCATACGCTATGGAGCAATAACGTTATAACGCTTGTGTATAACGTTTTTGTGACTAAGGAAAACCGTAGAATATCTTCGTAATAGTTATGAAAATGATTATCGTCATACAAACTTTCATACCAAGCGCTTTCTCCTCATCCTTTCCAGCTACAAGCTCAACACCTTTGAGAGCCTGCTTCTTAGTGCACAAATCCCTACCAGCACTTACAACCTCTTTGGCGGCAGTGAAAGTTCCATAGAGATTGTTCTGAAATTGCTGTCGAGCCCCTTCATAACTCTCTCACCGTTTGGACCATCAGGCATGGAAATGGAAGTACAGTGACGCAATACTCTTCCATCCCATGATATTGCCACTCCATGACAAAGACGAACTGCAAGACCTGAAAAGATCGCCCCATCCGGCTTTACACCATGGACATTTGGCAGGATAAAGTACCAGTTAAAGCCCACTGACGGGTTGTCTTCTGTCCAAACTGCATACCCTGTGAAGCGTCATGGATATCATAATGCGAAGCATTACCCAGATTGACACTCATGTCAATCGTATATCCAACACGTTGAACACCATCTCCATTCATTGGTTGCACAGGTTCCAATCCAGAGTCAGCCTCAAGACCCAGGATGACACCAAGGACATCGGGGAAACATGCCTTCCCAATCGAATGCAATGCGACAACCATATCACGAAGCACGCCCTGATGAACACTCCGATTGGTAGCGTACGGGACAGGGTTCATGTCACCCTTTGTGATGTTTGTGCCAAGGGCATGCATGGACCCAACATCACCCTTTCCAGCACGTGCATTAGAAGTCTGAACACCACTGTGGATTGCCAAATTACAGGTTGTTACGTCATCTAACCATGTACCAGCCCCTGGGTGGAGGGTTTGGACATGCCGAATGCTTTTTTAAGGTTTGGACATGCCGAATGCTAAGGACAGTCACCTGGCCTGAGCGCAACCACCGTTTGTCGCTGTATGGCAACAAGCAGCTATCGCCACGTCAGGTAGTTGACAATCCTCAACTGTGATTCCTCGGCAGCTGGCTCCAGTGCCGATCACTTGTCACCTGGCCTGAGCGCAACCACCGTTTGTCGCTGTATGGCAACAAGCAGCTATCGCCACGTCAGGTAGTTGACAGTCCTCGACGACTGCAGTTCCTTATTGGCGGGTCTGAGCACAAGAACCACCACTTTCCGCACAGCAAGTCTACTACTGCCTACTGCTTGTCGACTGCTGGAATTCCTCTGTCTGGCCTGAGTGCAACCACCACTTTTGCCCACACAACAGCAACAAGCTGCTATTGCCACAAAATCAGGTACCAAAAGGATGAGCGAAAGCAGCAACAACAATGAGGACCAAGAAGTGTTGCATGCAAAACAAATTTATGGAAAATGCATAATTTGCACCGTAGTACATGTAGAGCACACATTCCAAAAATTCACAACGCACAGTGGAACATATACAACATATACAGACCTCCATGTATTCGCACTGTCGGTTGAATTAAATTTTGCAAATTGAGAAGACTGCAGAGCGAGTACTCATGTTTAGTACTCGAGTATTTTGTATCATGTATCAGACATGTACTCCAAACCCGAGTATGCTTTGTCTAGATATACTGTACTGTAGTATATGTGTATTTTGTAATTTTTGAGGTTTCATCGTGTGTACTCTCCAACACGTGATTTGCAGTACGCTAATGATTTCGCACATTGGGCCAACGGCAGAAGCAATGTGACCCACATGGTCATAGGATGACTTAAAATTAGCAGGGGGTCGCACAGAATTAAATTGCCATGATGACGTCCCGGACGATTTTGATTGGTGCAAGTGCTTTATAAGCGCATTAATTCTAAGCGCATTAGGCACTCTCCGTTCAAACTTCATTTTGTCGCCACAGACCATGTTGAATGATGCGCTGTGAACAATGAACTGCCACGGTGCCATGGATGTATGATGGAACGTTGTGACTATTAAATCATATACAAGTGTTCTTTTTTTCAACAATGGACGAACGCGGAGCGCACGTGGTTGTGACGGGGGTAATTGTTCGGCGTCGGTGCTGTGGTAAACACCTTTCATTTGCGAATATACGTTGCAGTCGCGACGTACCAACAGACGACAACCACGTTCAAGTGAAACTTGACATTAATAAAGTTGATACCAACGAACATGACAGCGACACAAAGGTGGTGTTTCGTCGCACTCACTTTCAAGGTGACAATTTTCCAATCAAATCATCCGATCTTCCATACGGTGCCCACGTGTCCATGACCGTACTACCCACTCCACACAAGGATTCGTTGTGGCAAGTGACGTCTTGGAGAATGTTGGAAGAAGATCCGAAAGCACAAGCATTGCGAATGGCCAAAACAGGAGATGGCGTCATGTGTTCGACTTATCTTCAAGTTCGTGCCGATGCCTACTTTACTTTGAATCAAAAACAAGAAGATAGGCTTCGTACTCGTCCACACAAGGGCGAGGAAAGCTCCACCGTTTCACCACACGGCAATCCACGCGCAAAGAGTCTCAGAGCCAAGATTTTTTGTCAATGGCTGCTAGAGCATGTGCTATCGGTAGACGCGGATCAAACGGAGAAAGTATTGGATGTTGCAGGTGGCAAGGGTCAACTTTCCATCGAGCTATCAGCCTTCGGAATTGCCTGTACTGTCATGGATCCATTAATCAGAAAGAGAAATTCGCGCGTCGATAAGGAACAAAATCCAGACTATCTGCATTCGAGCTTCTCACAGAACGAGGAAAGCATGTCGTTGCTGCAGAACTACACTTGCTTGGTTGGGCTTCATCCGGACGAGTGCACGGAAGATATTTTGGACATGGCCTTGCGGGCGAACAAGAAAGTGGCCATAATTCCCTGTTGTGTCTTTCCAGGCCTATTTCCACTTCGAAAGCTTCGCGGCGGTCGAATTGTGCAGTCATATGATGACTTTGTGCGCTACTTGCTGGACAAGGACGAACGATTACAAAAGGCAACCTTGCCGTTTGATGGAAAGAATGAAGTTATATTCATATCATGATTCAACCCCAATGAAAGTGGCGTCAAGGACGGCACAAATGCATTCAAGCAGGTATAATGGAAAGTGAAACGCTCAGTACCTCATCATAAATTCACAGGCTTTGATACATGGCGGAGAGTATCGTTTTGGAATCCGTTGACGACGCCGAGGAATGCGCCAGTGATGGAATTGATTCTGACTGCAGACTGGTTCGGATAACGTTCATCATAGCGCTTTCAACCGAAGAACCATCATCCGAGAGGCAAGACGTCAAGTACCTACTTGAAAATCCAAGTTCACGGCTCATGTTCGCCAGCGCCGCACCGAGATTGATAGAAATCGAAGTTTCCAGGTTCGGCAGCACATCGGACTTGTGTAGAAACCAATAGATAGGCTTTTCGTCATCTACATGCAAATCTTGAAGCCACTGTTTCCAAGATCTTGCTTCCCTTAGCACATGCTGAGGACCATGTTCCATGGAAAGCACAAGGATGATTGCTTTTGTGCGTTGCAACACCTGGACTAGTTCACCATTCCTCTGTGGAGAGCTGCCGAACGTTCGACAATCACTAACGTCCCATAACTGTACTCTTGCGCATCTTGTCTCGTTCTTAGCATACCAAAAGGCTAGATCCTTCTTATGATATTCAATCGACGAATGCCTTTGTTTCCGTTGCTGCTCAATTTGCGATGCATAGGTTCGATATACAAATCGTCGCACCAAACTCGTCTTCCCAGACTGTGGTTCTCCCAAAACTAGCAAGCCTAGAATTTCAGATGGCAATGGCGGTGGTTCTTTGGGGTGGAGCTGGTGGAATAAGACCATTGGATGTTGACGCCACGATGCGAACGCGACGTGGTCGGACTCCAACATTCCAATCAATTATTGGTGTTGTTTTTGTTGTTGATTGTTTCGTTTCATTCCCCACCTTCGGTTCTTCTCTTTCCCGCAACGGGACACCTATCAACTCTGGCGGTCGAGTTCGAGGACGACGATGGCCGCGGAGATGACGCTGTTCATGAGAGACGATGACGATGACATGCTTGAAATTTTTTTCTCGAGTCGCTGATTGTACGTACATAGATGTTGCACAGCGAAACATTGGACAACACTTCAACAACGGTAGTGCTGTAGTAGGCTCTACTCTACTAGTAGAGTCTCTAGTAGAGTCTATAGAGAATGCAGTACAATGTACTCGGGTACTCGTTGTATTCATCTACAGTACTACTGAAGCTACGATAATGTAGATGTACCGGTACAGTACACGTACTTGTTCTGTGTTCAGTAAAATGGAGGAAGTATACCGCGTACGAGTGTAGTCTTTCTCGGTCGAAAGCATGCATATCTACCGTAGACTACTAAACAATAACCACTAGCTCTATGATAGTCTAGTGCGGATACAGTAAAAAAAACTGAAAATGTGTCTCATTTTTCGGACGTCAAGGGATGGTCATCTACAAATTTGGATATTGAAAACGGAAAATTGGAGTCATACACGCGTGATCGGAGGGGGTCCTTGGCTTTGTCTAGAAGTTTCGTGGCAAACAATGACGATTCCTCCCTCTATCTCGTCGTTGACTCGTCACTTCACTTGCGCTAGTTTGGCAAGATCCATTGGAGGCAAATAACACACCCGAACTCGAACCATCCCTACTGTTACAACTCTACACCTCCAACGTGAACACTACTTTTGCCCAAGATGGCATCTAGGGACGATGGAACAGAACTTTCTTCCTTGCTATCAAGTCCGCATGGCAGGGAAAGGCGAGAGGAACGCGGCATTCAGAAGATTGATCTTCAGCGTGCCAGAAGGTATGGCATCCGGGAAGCGGCGTATTACGGGCGAGTCAAGTATACGTATGGTGGCATCGTTTTTATTTATGACGAAGTCCTAGGAAGAGAAGTCACCTCGTTTCCATCACGAGATCTTTCATCGGACGCATCCGGCACCAAAGTCGTGCCTCCCGTCATACTTGAAAAGAATGAAGCGTACATGTCATCCAAGTATCTTACAATTCACGAGTGTCACAAACGTTTACTCATGTTAGACCATTCCAGATGGACGAGCCACTCAGTGTTTGTCGTTGACATGAGCGGCAGCATGAGACGTGATGATGTCAGTGGTGGCAAGTGTCGGTCGGATGCTGTATGGATGGTCTTGGCCAAAGATTTTGTCCAGGCACAACTCGAAGCCAAAGCTGTCACCGGATGCGATGTTGTCAGTATCATCCTCATGAGAGATGAAGCTGAATTGGTCGTTGAGCATGAACCTTTGGATTGGATACTCTACAACAAACTCATCGACATGAGGGAATGGAGCCAAAGCCGACCGAGTGGTCCTGGAAACTATCTTCCCGCGTTGGAGCTAGCAGAATCTTTGTTGGCGTCCAACAGTTCGGGAACGTGTGCTCTGTCCCTTGTATTCTTCTCGGACGGGAAGCCTTCTGATCGAGGTCCATTTGTTGCAAAGATGGGCGAAATCGCGTCGCAGTATCGTCGTCGCCTCACCTTCAATTGTATCGGGATTGCGCAAGCTGCAGAAAATGAAGCGTTTGAAACTCTCCATGCCATGGTGTCAGAAGCTGATGCTTTTGGAGCCAAAAGTTCCTTCACCGCGCCCTCACTCGACGCTACATCACTGTCGAACATCATCAGCTCCGTGTCGTCATCGCTGACGTCCACTAAGACTGAAATGACTGATCTGGCGACAGGAGAAACCCGCGCCGTGCGCCAGGATGTTCGAAGTGAGCGCCAGGGAACTGCTGATGACTTGTGGCCGACAGAGCAGTGGGACTTGTACGGACTGACGAAGGCCAAGTCCGTTGGTCGTATTTGGAGCTGGTCGTCGGAGAAAGATGATTTCGTGATTTTACAAGATCCGCGTTGCGTCTTCTGTGAAAGGAATCCAACAATTCGACGATGCAGCGGTGCACACGTTGTAAAGTTGCAACCGTCTGTCTCAGGTGCGAGAACATGATGTTAGATCACGAAGGCTCTCAAATGTGTCGTTCGCTGAGAAAAGATCGCCTTTTGGGGAAAATTGTGGCGATGGAGCTTCCGTCATTCTCCGTCGCTGTCAAAGTTCCAATCTTCGGGGAAGGTGCCGAACGCATCGTGCGCAAGTTTCGGTTCATCGACCAAAACTCGAATTTCATCGGTCCGAAGATGGTCGCGAAGGAGTCCAGATTCATAGATCACGCTCACTGTCCCAAAAGCGAGAGATCATTTCATGCTAATTTCATGCGTACTCAGAACCGGGCATCAGAAGTTGCCGACCAATTCAACCATGCGATTGACGGCCTTCAAAATCATTTTGCACAAGAACACAAGGGCTGGGTCGACAGGATGCCTCGAATTGAATTTGTTGATCCTCTGCTTGTCGAAGTCCTCGACCGAAATGACAAAAAGCACATCCTGATTGAACGATTTCTAGAAGGTGAATATGAAAAGTTCAACAACAACATGGGTTTTGTGAAAGGCACGTCGCTACAACTTGATTTGAAACAGGGTCAGGCACTGGTCCAAGATAACGCCGATGCCGGACTTGGTGTGATTCAAGAAGAGAGTGAAGACGAGGACGACTCAGATGAAGACGAATATGATCCGCAAGAATCCGTGCCTGCCCCAGGACGCTACAGTGATGTTGATGACCACTTGTTTGCCCAAGCATTCAGTCACTTCTCCTTTGTGAAATCGAAGAGGTCGTTCATGGTGGTTGATCTTCAAGGTGTGCTTGAAATAAAGAGCGACGGCACTCGAAAGTTCGTATTGACTGATCCCGCCATTCACAAGAAGAACAGCAAAGGAAGGCGTGGCAAGCGCGATTTCGGGCGAACTGATCGAGGCAAGAAAGGAATGAGGGCATTCTTCAGAACGCATTCGTGTTCTGACGCCTGTCGGCTCCTGGGTTTACAGCAAGTTGATCCACAGACCCTGGAATACCTTTAGCCAGCAGTCGATGTCTCCTCCTCGGTCTGCCCAAGGTTGACCCAGTGACATTCGATTTCTGGAGCTGCGGTTTTGCCTGTCCAATGATGTTTCTTTGTTCGTGAACGAGAAAGTTCTACATTTAAGCCTGCCCGACCGGGGAAAGCCATCCTCATTGTGCCCAGGTGTTTTCTTCCGGTTGATAATGATGCACCTTGGTGGACGTGTGCACGAGCGCCTAAGTCCCATTAGTTTTGAAATTTAGTCGACCACCAGATTAAGTCTTCGACGCAGTTCCAGCAGCAAGGCTTCAATTGACGTGATCGCCTCGTTGACTGAAGTCTCAACATTTTTTATACATAGCATCTGCATTCTTTCTCAAGTTACCTGCAAAGTTCGTCCTGTAGTACGTAGGGACCAATCGCTGCAGACTGCAACAGAAAAATTGATATCTTTGTGTTGTCAGCACGTAAACGACTAGTGCCTGCGTAACGCGAAGCCCAAAATTTCGAAATGTACGAGCCGAATGACGAGACTGCAGCCTCAAGTGAGCCGTCGCTTTCGAGCATTTGACGGAAATCCACACCCCCAAGAAACTTTATTTCGTTAAAATGGCATCAAGGAACCAAGGGACCGAACTTTCTTCGCTGCTTTCCAATGTGCATGGCAGGGAAAGGCGAGAGGAACGCGGCATTCAGAAAATTGATCTCCAGCGCGCCAGAAGATATGGCATGCGGGAAGCGACGCGTAAAGGGCGCTTCAAGTACACCTATGGAGGCATCGTTTTTATTTATGACGAAAAACGCGGAACAGAAATCACGTCCTTCCCGTCACGAGATCTTTCATCGTCAGCATCCGGCACCAAAGTCGTGGCACCGGTTATATTAAATAAGAATGAAGCGTACATGTCATCCAAGTTCCTTGCGATTCACGACAGCCACAAGCGTCGTATCATGGCAGACCATACCAGATGGACGAGCCACTCAGTGTTTGTTGTTGATATGAGCGGCAGCATGAGACGTGATGATGTCAGTGGTGGAAAGAGTCGCTCGGATGCTGTATGGATGGTCTTGGCCAAGGACTTACGTCCAGGCTCAACTCGAAGCCAAAGCTGTCACCGGATGCGATGTTGTCAGTATCATCCTCATGAGAGATGAAGCTGAATTGGTCGTTGAGCATGAACCTTTGGATTGGATACTCATACAACAAACTCATCGACATGAGGGAATGGAGTCAAAGCCGACCGAGTGGTCCTGGAAATTACCTTCCCGCGTTGGAGCGAGCTGAGGCTTTGTTAGCGTCCAACAGCTCGGGAACATGTGCCCTATCCCTTGTTTTCCTCTCGGATGGGAAGCCGTCCGACCACGGACCGTTTGTTGCAAGATGGGCGAAATCGCGTCGCAGTATCGTCGTCGCCTCACTTTCAATTGTATCGGGATTGCGCAAGCTGCAGAAAATGAAGCGTTTGAAACTCTCCATGACATGGTGTCAGAAGCCGATGCTTTTGGAGCCAAAAGTTCCTTCACCGCACCCTCACTCGACGCTATATCACTGTCGAGCATCATCAGCTCCGTGACTTCGTCGCTGACCTCCACCAAAACTGAAATGACTGATTTGGCAACAGGAGAAACCCGCTCGGTTCGCCAAGATGTTCGAAGTGAGCGCCACGGAACTGCTGATGACTTGTGGCCAACAGAACAGTGGGACTTGTACGGACTTACGCAGGCCAAGTCTGTCGGGCGCATTTGGAGTTGGTCGTCGAAGAAAGATGATTTCGTGATTTTGCAAGATCCGCGTTGCGTCTTCTGTAAAAAAGAATCCATCGATTCGTCGGTGCAATGGTGTACACAATGTAAAGTGACGGCAGTATGTGTTGTGTGCGAATTAAAGATGGCCACGGATCATGAAGGCTCCAATATGTGTCACTCTTTAAGAAAAGATCACCTTTGGGGGAAAATTGTGGCGATGGAGCTTCCGTCGCTCTCCGTTGCCGTAAAAGTTCCAATTTTCGGTGAAGGCGCCGAACGCATCGTACGCAAGTTTCGCTTCATTGACCAAAACTCGAAGTTCATCGGTCCGAAGATGGTCGCGAAGGAGTCCAGGTTCATAGATCCCGCTCAGTCTTACAACAAGGAGAGAGCCTTTCATGCGAATTTTATGCGCACCCAGAAGCGGGCATCAGAGGTAGCGGCGCAATTTAATAAAGCCATGGACGAACTTCAGAGCAATGTCGCCAAAGAAAAGAAGATGTGGGTCGACAAGTTGCCACGGATTGAATTTGTTGATCCTCTGCTTGTCGAAGTGCGGGAAGGGTTTCACAAAAAGCACATCTTGATTGAACAATTTCTGGAAGGCGAATATGAAAAGTTCAACAACAACATGGGTTTTGTGAAAGGCAAGTCACAACGAGAGGAATCGAATGAAGGAGAGACGCTTGTTGATGGCCATAGTGATGTTAGCCTAGGTGTCATTCAAGAAGAGAGTGAAGACGAGGACGACTCCGATGATGAGGAATATGATCCAAAAGAATCGATACCTGACCTTGTGCGTTACAACGATATTGACGACCACTTGTTTGCCCATGCATTCAGTCACTTCTCTTTTGTAAAATCCAGGAGATGGTTCATGGTGGTTGATCTTGAAGGCGTATTTCAAATTGATCGCGACGGTACGCAAAAGTTCATGTTGACTGATCCTGCCATTCACGAGAGGAACAGCAGAGGATGGAAGGCCAACAGTGACTTCGGTCGAACAGATCGTGGAAGGAAAGGAATGAGGGCATTCTTTAGAACCCACACATGTTCCGACGCCTGTCGGCTACTGGGTCTACAAAAGGTTGACCCGCATACCCTTCTATTCGTGTAGCCTGAAATAGCGACGTCCTGATGGAGTGCTTCGATAAACGAGAACGCTAAGCATTCTTCGTTTGCTTTACAAAGCTAGAGCCATGCAAAGGTTGCTGGTGTACCCAGGCTTTGATACACGATCGCCCGCACACGACACACATGCTGGATAACGTAAACGGCTCCTAACACTTCGTATACGTACTCCTTCTACCAAATTGTGATATCGCTTTAGTTCCTTCGTCGTCTCAAAAGTTCAGGCCCGAGCATCATAAGAATGGCAGCCACACGTCGGTCTCCCTCCATTCCAACCACTGACTCGCGCTGCTGATAGGAGTCGCAGCAAGCCATAGTCGCCATCCAAGCACTGGCCTCGCCTTCATCAATGCTTCCGTCGAGCATGACGAGCGTCGACACATAGTTTTCGGGGCGCATGCGTTTCGAATGGTGCGGCGAGGAGAGGAGGTCAGGGGCAAAGCTGAAGAGAAAATGAAACACAGTCGAAGGTCGAACATCCTAACCCAGACTTCGCGCAACATGGACTTGGCAACACTAGCGGCTCCCAAGGACCTGTCCTCTAACCCGGTCCAGTAAAACATTTGGCGGACCGCACGAAGCTCAGCGTAAGGCTTGCCCATTTCAATTTGACTCAGCGCCATGGACGATCCGCCCTTCAGGACGAGCTGTTCCAAGGCGAGTTCAAAGTCAGCCAAGTCTTGGGTAATATGCAGGCGTGCCGTTTCTCCCAGGGGGCGAATGAGTGAAGCGTTCGAGACAAAGGTGTAGATTGAAAAGCTGGCAACAGTTGATGCCACAATGCCAGCGTACTCGGTTGGAAGTTTGGCAAGGTGCTGCTCTGCAATGCTTTCAAACAGACCACTTAGGTGCTTCTGAACAAACGACGGGCCATCGTTGTCTTCAGACATTGATTCTAGATAGGTCCCGTGATGCATCTTGGCGATCGCAGCTGCGACACGGCGGTTGAGAGCATTGGAGAGTGGAGTCAGAATCAAATTTTTGACCATCTTCTCAATCTCCGCAAGGGCTGGGACTAAGGCTTGCTGACACAAAATCGCAGCTTCTTCATGCTGAGCCGATGTCGCAGGCCGGTAAGGAACCACGAAAGTATTTTCGGGTGCATTCTTGAGTGCAGTTGCCAGTGTGCTCATGATATTGGCCACCTTGAGGTCATGAACGAAACTGTCCGTTTGCAAGCCATCGTCTGTAAGGCATCCTTCTTCCCCGGCTTCGATGACGGCAGTCTTGGCTCGCGCACAAAAGAGCTCTACCATACCCACGATGACTTCGGCAATCATCGTCGTCATGCTTAATTCTCCCCCTCCTTCGCGAGGATCGGCTAGCGACAACTCTGCTCGAATACTATGATCCAACTTCTGCATATCGTATCGAGAAGGGAGGGTAGGCAAGACCTGCATTGCTACACCGTCATCGTCGACCGAAAGACCTTCCGGAAACATGAACTGGATAGGTGTGCAGAGCCTTTGGCGACAGGATTCCAAGAATGCAGTCTGAAGTGGCTGAAAGCCTATTGACTGCATCGACTTCCACTCGGCCGAGGCAAAAATGGCAGAGAGGCTCGTCGTTGTACCCGCAGAAGTGGCCATGAAGGCTTGATGATCGTTGGCTTCCTCGGCAACAACATCAGCGCGAGTCCAGGAATCAGCACTTGCGGCACCCAATCCTGACGGTGCTTCGCCCTGCTTCAAGGTCAGCGAGCTCCAAGTAGTACTGTCAAGGGCCGCGGAACCACCCAAAATACCGCACGTGGAAGAGGCGGTTTCATCAAGGGAGATTGATGAGGACGACATTCCAGTTTGCATGTGATCATACAGACGACCAAGCATACCCAAGATCGAAGACCGGACAGCTGGATAAAGCGCTGCCACATCACTGGACAACTTGGCAGTCTTGAGTAAGCCTTGAAGCCGTTCGCCCAAGTCCTTGCAGAGCTTGTCCCAAAAGATCGAAAAGACAGAAAACTCGCCCTTGCTAACTGTTCCAGTTTTCAGCTCCTCGGGGATGGGCGCTTGTGCCACAACCGAGAGAAAGACTTGTCGAGAGACGGGATCCGTCTTGCGCGACAAAACGCGATGCAAGTTCCAGACCAATAGTGCCGCATGCGCGACGCCTGTGGCCCACGCCGTGCTGGCCTCACGACGACGCTCGCAAAATCTTGGTCAAGTTACGCTGCAGTGCCGATTCCGTCTTGCTCGATGCCTTGGCCTGTGCCGTAGCCTCTTCCACCAATGCTGTGATGCTGCTGGGACTCCAAAATTCCAGAGATGCTGCATTAGCTTCAGCGAGGGCAAACTGCACTGCCGACCATGCAGCTTGAGGCAA
>JAKSYS010000767.1:0-26654 GCA_022925895.1 Fragilaria crotonensis | reverse complement strand
AAGTTGTTCATCGTAGTTTGACGTTGAGTAAATGCAAATCAACGTCTTATGACTCGTACGGGTACTTGTACATTGTACATAATAGCTAGTAGTAATAGATTACTTGTACCAGGTACATATGACCACGATTCTGATGAGAATGTCTTTCAATACATGAGTCGAATGTATGTATTCATAACTGGGGTACTACAGTGAGTGAGCGAAGTGTGCAATAGATGGGACGATTGATGAATGCTCCAACATTCCAACACTATGCTTACTGCAACTAATTCATTGGCCTAAAGCGGGAAATCCGACCCACGTCGTCCCGACGTCCTGACTAGATCGATTCCGACTACCAGGTAGTTGTAGAGGCTTGTTATGTCTTGTGTCAGTTTAAAAGTTAAGATTCAACCATGAAATTAGTCGACAGCTACTCTTAACTCTTAAGCGATTTTGGCAAAAGCCGGTGTTGCAGGTGGGTCTCGCACAAGTGCATGGTAACAACAAGCCTCACTGCAATGGACACCATTTAACGTTTCGTCCACACTATGAAGCGAATGGCAACCAGCTTCAATATCTCAATGCCAAGCAAGAATCCGACAACTGCGGTGACACAATAGTTCCACTTCGTGTTTGCCTGCAAAGAACCATCGTCGAAATCGGCCCAGCCAAAGAAGAAGAGAATAACTTCCCCGGGCAGGGTAATCCCGTTCCTGATGATATCAATCACAATCAAGATAACATTGGAGTGGCTTAAGATGAATTGAATGGTGTTTTCAACCACAGGAGGAGAAACGCGTTGATCAGGCACAGAAGCAACTTCCATTGGGAGGTTTCTGCCCATCTCCTCAAAAGCGGCTGTGGAGAAATCGCTGGGAGTACCGTCAATTGTATTTCCTGACCCTATGGTTGCGTTTCCTCCAAAAGAAGGCGCAAAGCATTCCGTTATCATCGATAGGGGAAGACTTGCGACAGCCGCATCAAAGGCATCTTTGCAGGGCGGTCTGAAGCCAGTAAAACAAAGCATCGTACTCAACGGCGGATTTTGCATGCATTCGTTGTCCACAATGCAGGACACCAACGTTCGAACGTCTCCAACTGCGCTCTGACTATTAGTGCCATTTCCAGCTGCGCCAATAAGCGACACCAATGTTGCTGCACCTCTTGATGCATTGCTGAAACCGTCAGCCCCTGGCGCAAAACAAGACAAGGTTTGTAAGGTTTGTAGTTAGTAGACCTTTCCGGGAAAACCCACTCAAATCAAGGTCAATTGTATACGTGTTTCCAGCGAGTTCATTGGTCACCAAGCCTTGCAAGATGTAACGAAAGAGATTCGCCCAATACGCCCAAACCCATCCAGCAGGCATAGCGGTAACAGTGATTAGGAACCCCATCAGGATGACACTCAAAATCACAGATAAACCTGCCATCCATGGGCGCTCTCCTCATTTGGCGAGACCAAAGCGAAGAGCTGACCCATCGACATGATGACCCAATTCGCAAGGACAATCATCAAGATGAAATACCCCATTATCGGGCCTTCAAGGCGAAACCCAACCACAAAGTAGAAAAAGACGAACATTAGCATACCGTTGAGCAGATGAAATGGCACATCGGCGATAAGGGATCCCATTCCGTACGCAAGTCGAGTGTATGTTCCTGATACCGTTTCACGATAAAGCACAGCCCTGTCGTCAATGAGAGGGACGACTGCGGCAGCCATGGGAATCACGAGCACAAAGACAACGAAAAATATGGAACCAATCGAGAAAATTGCACCCGTGATAGTGCCCTTGTCGCCGTAGAAGACAACGCCCATGTAAAACGAAACCAAAACCGAGCAGATCAGTCTCATGAAACTATAGCTGGGGTTTCTCCATTGGGTAATGAGATGGCGTTTGGATAGAAGCATAATCTCGATCAAGGAGGAGTTGGGCTTGGAGGTATGAATCTCATGTTGCGGGACGGCAGTTGCATTCCCCTTCAGATCGTTTTCGACCGCAATTGTCAACTCTTCGTGTTGAGTGGTTCCCTCAAAGGCGGCAACAGCTTCATCAGGATCTGCGGATGTTAAGGCCATAAGTACAAAGTCTGCTGGGTTGCACGATTCTGGAGCTTGCCTCTTTCCTAGCGTGGAAAAGTGGGACAAGACAGTCTGGGACTTCAACCCCATCTCTCCCATGTACGCAACACGACCGCCCTTGGAAAGCAGCAGCAAGTCGTCAAACGCATCCCAAATAAGGTTGGAAGGTTGGTGAATTGTCGCCAAGGTAATGAGCCCGAGAGCATCTGTTGCGCGGCGAATGGCCTGCACAACTAAGGCTGCTGCATTGCTGTCCAATCCAGTTGTAGGTTCATCCAAGAACAAGATACGAGGCTGGACGACGAGTTGAATCGCAATAGTCAACCTCTTTCGAGCATGTTTTGGCAGACCTTCGCCTTCTAATTCACGACCTACAACCATGTCCAGCCATTGCTTGAGATCCATCAAGTCAACGACTCGGCTGATAATCTCGTCCCTTTTCACTTCGCGGGATAGACGACAATTAGCTGTGAAGCGAAGTGTTTCCAGCGTGGATAAGTAAGGATTCAAGATGTCGTTCTGTTCGGCATAGCCGCTGATCTTCTTCCAAAGACTGGCTTGTTTCGGCTGTCCATCAATAATGATGTCGCCAGTGATTCTCCCACCAGTTTTATAGCCAGCAATAACATCGAGAAGTGTCGTTTTTCCAGCACCACTGAAAGAGCGGCAATTGTTAGATGATGATAGCGAGATCCTGAGGCCGACTTATGCCTTACCTGCTTCCCATAAGCGCACACATGCGTGATCGGGTGAAACGAGCATTCACAGAGTTCAACAAAGTGAGTTCGCTCATGCCGGAGGAGACTTCCTCTGTGCTAGCCCCTGACAGTCGGACCAAGAATGGCCCCATCAAAGATTTGCAAGTCAAGCGAGATTTCTGCGTGCCAGGGACATGATAGCAAAGATCACGAACGGCCAAG
Organism: Fragilaria crotonensis; assembly: GCA_022925895.1. NCBI lineage: Eukaryota > Bacillariophyta > Fragilariophyceae > Fragilariales > Fragilariaceae > Fragilaria > Fragilaria crotonensis. The sequence continues at coordinate 23,669 of JAKSYS010000767.1, read as the reverse complement.
ACCATTGGCCAGCTATCATGCCCTTGTGTGTTTGTGGGAGCGCGTTGCTTGCGCCTGTGGAGATGGCAACGACTCAAGGCCCTGGCTCGCTGTCATCTCAAGAGATTTAACGCATGATTGGGGGCGGCGAGTCTGGTTGTGATACCAAGATCGCGTTACCTCGACGTAGTAAAGTCCAAAGAGATCTGCAACAATAGCCAGGATGAAAAGCATGCACAGGTTCAATGCCTTGATGTCAGCGTAGGCACCCCAGTCAACGCGAGGCAAACTAAAGATACTTAGCCAGTCATCGCCTGTCAATGAACCAATGGCAACACCATCAGGACCGCCGCCCACAAAAGCAAACAGCTCTCTTCCGGCGAACTCGTTCAGCATCATGCCTTCGAATGCGTAGGAAACAGGAGTTACCCACGAGAGCCATCGAAGAATCCATGGGATGCCGCCATAGGTGGGCATAAATCCAGCCACAGTTCCCCAACCGATGATGACAACAGTTGACATGGCGTTGGCAGATACCTGTTTTCGGAAAGTTGCACATAAAAGTCGCCCAAAGGCCTGTCCAACAAACTCAAGTCCGATCAAACTTCCGGCAAAGTAGAAGAAGTTGGCAACCCTGGATTCATATCAACCCAGAAATACGAAATGCTTGCCAGAATTAAGGCCTCCAAAACGGCAAGTGGATATCCATCAGTACTTGAGCAGGTAAGCAATACGGCCGGAAAAGAATTCAGCCGAGCGATGTTTGAACAGCGTCGTTCTCTGGCGAAATCCTTCTGGCAGGACAACAGCCGACGACAGCATGAGTACGAGAAAGGAGTTCAAAAAGAGGTAACCAGTCCTGCTGAGAGATCCCACGATATCTTGATTCAAATCCCCAAAGAGCGATCCGATAATTATACCGAAGAGAATGGCAATTCCAACCCGAGTGTAGGTTACTGCATTTCGAGCAATCAGCTTGAGCCGACGGCGACAAATAACTTGAAACTGATGCCAACCAGAGGTTGAGTACTTGGTAGGCGGCAACAGGTCCGCAAGGTTGTCTCCTGGCTTATAATTGTTGCGTATGCTAATCAATTGCGTTGCAATGTCTTGGAAGAAAGGTGTCTCTCGAAATTTGAGGCGGACTTCCTCTTCTTTGGATACCCTGCCGTCTGCATCGGTCAAAGACTTTCCCAAGACAAGATCGGACAGACTGCCAGGAGTATCCTCATTGTCAGAATCTAGAAAAATATCCTTCAAGACTCTCCTGTCAATGGATCCAAAGTAAGACATGTCACCGTTTGCACCAAGCACCAAAACCTTGTCAAAGAGCTCCACTATTTCATCCGATGGTTGCGACAGGGATACAATGCCGCCCAGGTTTAACCCCTTGCACGCTCGTTTCAAATGGCTAATCAAAGACAATGAATCAGTCGAAGCAAGACCGTCTGTTATGTTCTCAAAGCAGAAAAAGGCTGTGTTCTGAGTATCCATCATCATTTCGCCCACAGTGACACGACGTTTCTGGCCACCCGATACTCCGCGCAAGTTCTCGTCGCCAACCACAGTGTCGCCAACATGATCCAATCCAAGAAGTTCCAATACACGATCAACACGGTGTGCGGTTTGTCCGTCCGCGGAAACACAGTCAGCAGCAAAGCTGAGTGTTTCGCGAACTGTAAGGACAGGACAATGACTCGAATCCGAAGCGCTGACATAAGGGGTCAACCTGCGCCACCCCTGTGCATTTTGGACCGAGAGGGGCATTCCATTCAATGCAATAGTTCCTTGTAACTCATCGTGTTCGTTTAATCGCCCCGAGAGTGCACGAAGGAGAGTAGATTTGCTAGTCTCGTTCACGCCCAAGATGAGGCACATTTCACCGGAGGACACGACTCCGGAAACGTCATTAAGTGCATAGAATGGATTCCTTTCTTCGAGGGACATCCCCACATATTCTTGAAGGAAGTTCTTAATTGGATTTTGAAGACAATTGCAGCATGATCCCCTTTCCCCGGGAACGTGGACAGTTAGGTTTTCAAAGCTTAGGGTGAGCTTAGGTCGTGTGACTGCAACATTCGGATCAACGGCTGCGGGTTCTATGTTGATTGCGTTGTCGTCAACATGAGGGTCGCCTTCCCCAACAGCTCCAGGGGACGCCACGACCGCTTCTTCAGGAGATGGAGGCTCCTCAGTCATAATCCAATGTTGGTAAGAGTGAAGATAGCAGATTGCTGATAGCGACGATTAGGGTAAATATCTAATCATTCGAAAATTCATTATATTGTGCTGTAGTATGATGTACTCGTACGATGTGCTATTTACGTAGTGTGCCATTGTAAATACATGTATGACATGAACAACAAATGCATATATATATGTATACCCTTGTTTGACATCATGCTTTTGAGGACGTCTCATCGGGAGACCGATGGCGCGTGCGGTAAATTGATACGAGAGCCATTTGTAGATTCGCTGTGTTACATTTGCATATTCAGTATGTCGATGACTACGACATCAAAAATAAGAAATGTCAAGATGTTTATAGGCGTATGCCTTCGAGTAGCGAACTACGGTAATTCTAGAATATAGGCGGTCGTTTTTTGTGCTCCTCACGCACCATGATTACGGTTCCGCATCAACGGTCCCATGGTCACCAGCGATTCGCCGTTGGAATCAACGACTGAGACAACTCCGAGAATTGCGAAATTGTAACGGAGATGTCAGTTTGCATCAACCCAGCGAAGATGTTCCCTATTGGATTACAAACTTGATCTACTGGACTGCACGACTTCGACTGACTGACATCAACATCGTCGAGGACAATACCAACACTTAAGTTCCTTCTCCTAAGGAACTTGATTGCCATGCTTGGTCGGATCACCACAAGTCTCCTATAAAGTTTCAAGATCAACCCATTCGTCGTCGACTTGCGACGCGCCCACGGAACCAAGAAATGATGTCCTCTGACAGTGCAGACGAAACTCCATTTGTCTTCGTTTGTGCCGATGGCTTGCATGGCATCGCCGACTCGGACGATTTCGTTATTGCGGAGCGAATCATGCCGGCGGTGTTGTCGATTCAAGAGCAAGCCTCTCAAGTGGAAGCGGCAATAGCCTTGTCTGAATTGGAGTCCGCAAGAGCTGATCATGACTGTCTCAAGCTACTCCTTGAGAACAAGGAGTTGGAATTGAACGCCTTGCGAAAGCAGGTCAAACAGGGGAAGGAAAAGGTTTCATGTTTACTGCTTGAGAAGGAGCTTGCACAAGGAGAAGCTGCAAAGTACAAGGAGCACTTGCGGATGTGTATTCAGGTCATGGTCGAGTCGTCTGGAGGAGAAAACAACGAGGAAGATACGACGTGTGGAAATCATTGGCCAGTCCGAAGAGACTTGCGTTCAAGGCTCTCGCATCGCTCTCGTCGGGCATCTATGCAGGATGGACTTCACCAAAGGACCTCGGTTATCAATCAGAACGTAGTCCGTGGCAAAACAGGCTTGACTCACCACTCTGAAAACGGTGTTGCTGACTTTCGAAAACTAAGGAACGTACCAGTCGTGCGAGGTACACTTTCTCGTCGGAGCCAGGTGCACAAAACAAGTGATGCCGATGACAACAGTATGCAGACGCATGTGAGGCACGCGCGTAAGGATAGTAGCATTGCTCAGTTACGCCCGGCAACTTCTCCCCTGAAGCACCGACGACGATAAGAGTGACAGGACAGGTTGTTCCGAGACAGGGTGTGGTGGTCGCCAAGAAGCTTCGGTCCTTCGTAGGGGGTTCTTTCTGGTAACTTAGCTCTGATAAATGGATATAGAAAAGCGCAACTCATCAAGCATGAAGGCAATGCAACGTCTACCGTAGATAGTTCCCGCGTCCGCACTCCCCGTCCGTTCCCCTTGTGCGCAAACGTAGCGGCGAACATGAATGCAATTGTCGATTGGAAGTTTACCTACAGACGGCACAGCTTGGCATGATCCACACGGATCATTCAATCTACGAATTGCCGACAATGGTATCCAGAGAAAACACTTGTTTGCTAGCAAGTCAGAGCTCATTTAGCTGACCAGTCGCATGACATCTAGCTAGAGCGCAGCGAGATCGTTACCTACTCTTCGCCTTTGGCATGGTGATTCGTTATTTAGTAGTAAGCACCACCGACCCACTCGTTGACAATATCAAGCATTGGCTTTTGCTCAATAGCAGTGGTAATGAGAAGCGCAAAGATTCCGAGCATAGCCAAACGTCCGTTAACGACCTCGGCCTCCTCAGTGAGTCCGAGCTTCAGGGCAGGCAAGTAACCGAATGGCTCGCTGTTGCGGGCAATGGCACGATCGTATGAAGGCGAGGATGGGTCCAAAAGAAGTGGGTCAGTGAAGGGAAGCGGAGAGATGGTCGAAAGAAGCGAGACTCCGAAGAAATGGACATTGGCAATAAGGATCAGGGCACGCTCATTCGTGATGGTTTCCTTTCCTGAGATAGTCGCAAGCGTTCCCCACTCTTTGAAGTCCAACGCCACATCAGCGTCGGGGATGAGTCCGTGACCCTTGAAGTAAGCCGTGGCACAAATGAAGAACCATCCGAACATGGCGTGGCGTCCGTTCCACTTCTCCGCATGGACAGATGGTCCCCATCCCCACTTGGCAAACTGTGGGAATTGGTTGTCAAAATCACTGGTGGCAGATTCATAGTCGAAAGGGGCGAAGTCCGCCTTGACATCCAACGACGTGCTGTAAGTGGTCCCGATCACAGTAATTTAGGTGAGCAACACAGTTTTGAAGGTGTGCAAGACGCAAAACGACAGAGAAGTTGAGGCCTAACGTTGTGAGAGGCGGATTTCAAGGATTCGATCGCCTCGCTATTGGGTTGCAGTAACGCCGCCGTCGTCCATCATGGAGGAGTGCGCACTACGAGGAACCAAGAGCAGACGGGTGTACGGGACATCACACGTGACAAATAATTTCTCGCGATCTTTTCAACTACCGTAGCGCCAAGTAGCATTAGTACTATCGGTGTACAACCAACGTATCCTCCGACCTCAACTTGCGGAAAGAAAATATGCACCGCAACTGAAATCGTCGATTTTGAGACAATGAACTCGAACTTGTCTTCCTACCTTGTGGCAGCCACCTTCGAGAAGGAGGCAGGGGCGAAGGCGGATGCACCGCCGACAGTGAGAGCAAGAGCGGCGAGAGCTTTGATAGGAGCCATGTTGTCTATCTAACCTTTTGTGCAGCAGCTTAAAGTTGAGAACGGTGAAGGCAAGGCATTTACGGGTTCCTTTTACAGTCCTTTCAGGGAGAGTTGAAGGTTGAACTATGCTGTGGAAAAATGACGTGAGCCGATCTTTCGTGTACGTCGTCCGTTTACAGCGAAATTTTTCGGTGTTGGGAATCGAATCCTTTCAACTTCAGTCCACAACTCTATCTTTTTGTTCTTTCGCCTCAAGCTTTTACCGACATGGCGCGTTTCTTGCGTTTTGCTTGCGTGGTGGCGGTAGCCAGTGCCTATTCCGCCCCAAAGCCATCGGCTAACAACTACAAGCTTCCGTCGGTTTCCCCTCCGAAGTTTGCTTCAACTGCCGCCGTTGTTGCGATGGCCCTGTTGTTCTCCATCACCGAACCGGCATTTGCCTCATCGAAGGATGCGGCCCAAATATCCCTCGAGAGCCTTCCACCTGCAACAATTTCTGTCCAGATCGGCGACTTACCTATAATTGGTAGTCTTCTCTCGGGCACTTACACCAAGGTCCCTGACGGCACAATTGGGGGCAAACCCTCGGTGGTGATCAAGAGTCCTGCTGATAAGATTTCTGCCATCAAAGCGTTCGTCGGCGGCGGTCACTTGGAGTTTGATGTCAAGGGGTTGATCAATACCCACCTCGATGTAGATGTCGGAGCGGTCGAACCCGGCGTTGCGAAAGTGCGAATCGCTTCCAATTTGATTCCGGTGTTGCCATTCAAGAATGAGGCGACACAAACCTCCAAGCCATCCGGGAAGGCCACGCCATGGGCCGTTGTGACGAATATAGGATCGGGCGAGAGCTACTATTATAATGAGGATACGGGAGTTTCTCAGTACGAGCGACCGGAAATCTGAAGCCAGCGCTCACTTCACTCATGGGATGTGAGCTAACGCGGAGCGTCCTTGGCGATGGAGCCCCGAATCCACATTGGCATGCCGTAGGAGCACCTGCATCGGGCAGGTACGAATGCCAAGAAACAGAGCATATCCTCAGATTCTGCTGTTCATGTTTGTGTCACCAGCTTGCAGACCATATTCGCGCATTGCCATAACGTTCTTTTTATCTGTCAAGGTCAAGGAGATTACCAAAAGTTAAAAAGGCAAATTAGACTATTCCGCCATCCTTGGAGTAGTTCGCTTAACTTTGTCGCATTGTTGGAGACAGTTCACGTGTCTAGCACATGTGAATGCTGTCGATCCACATTGGTTTACAATGTATCTCAAAGTGTAGTACCCCAGGCAAGGACTCAAGTGGCAACCAGCAACATCAGGATCAGCAAATCTAGATATCCAAAGCAACATTCACTTCCCTCACCTTACTTAGTTGATTGAATAAACAGCTTCTTCCATTATTGTGGCTGTGTCGCGGTTGCACAAAAAATCCAGATCTATTTCATATGCTGCGGTGCTCACGACAAGGAGGACTGGACCCAGATACTATGGTTTTCAACATATCTGCAGTACTTAAACCCACAGCCTCACCCACCTCAGTTTGAGAGATATGCCATTAACTCGAATGGCTAGCCGTGCACAACTACTCTACTACATGTAGTACCCCGACGAAGACTTTTTCGCTGTCCATGGTTGTACCTAGCTCTTGGTGTACTGTGTTCTGTACTCCAATATGTCCAGTACAGTTCACAGGCTCTCCAGTACTTGTATGATCGGGGTGCACCGTGCACCGCTAGATCCGATTAGGACGTAACAATTCAGGTCAAGCATTACGTCAATGTACTGAACCCTTCACCTTCCACCTACATACGGTGATACATACTCGCGTAAGACAGTTAAGGAGAGCATGCTCGTTACGGATTAACATCATTTCGTTGCATTCCAATCGGACCGGGCTCCGGCAGGCAGGTTTCTACCAATGAGCGCTTTATTTACTCACCTAATGGTGATAAAGGTGTTTTTTGGTTTTTCTTCAAATGTTAACCATACGTTTTACGCCTATGCATATAACATGGAATGTGCTCTGGAGTACTGGAGTACTCCGAGTACAATCTACTGGAGTGCATGGGACATCTCATGTTCGACGTCGGTTTTGAATTGCATGACGTTGTACTTCCCGGAGGTAAGTAATTGGTGTTTTTTCAGAGTTTTAGTCAGTCCACTGTCCTACTAGACAGGAGTTAGCGTAGGTATGCATATTGTCCTTGCTGTCTTGGGTCTTCTGGAGTAGGAGTACTATGATACTAGCTCTATTAGTCGTACTGTCACTAGTATTAGAGTGTAGCGTACTACTGCACCTGTAATACCTCGTAGCATTTTTCTGTAGAAGTCATCTGTCCTATGATATATGCAGTACAAGCACTTCTTTTGTGACATTGAGCGTTTTTCAGGTAGAATATCGTACATTCCAAACTCCAAACCACAGCCCACGGGATTAACACTATGACCTATCATATTACCAGCACAACTCATAACCACACCACATGGTTGAAAGGGAGCTGTTCAAGAAATGAGCGAGAACGATCGAGATCTCGATGAGGTCGCACAATTCCTTAGTTCGTTTCAGGACTATTTTCATGCCGATGATGAGGTCTTGGGGAGGATCATTTCTGCGAGAGAAGTTCAAAATGCGATAGAATATCAGGAGCTCTTAGATGACACGACTTGCGCGCGGTATTTGTTGTCGTTGAGAAATGGTGCTAATGCTAGAGATCTGGACCTCAAGGAACGTTTACAAGAAAGGGAGAAGCAATCGAGAAACACCTCACGAGATGTGAAACTCATTCATCGCATGCTAAAGCGATTTGAGGTATGGATGACGAAGGACTTGGCGCGATCGATGTTCATGCCTACTTCAGATAGCGAAACAGGTGGCGCGGCACCATTATTGAATTTTCCAAGCGCGGAATCATTAGGACTACAGTTTCCGACAGAAGGAGTTTCGTGTTCACGGAAACGTCGTCGGGACAATGAATCGCAGCCGACTTCAAACACTTTGATGCTCCCGCCGAACCGGTGGACGTGGCAAGAATACTTCCGCCTGAGCAACATGGTATCGATGTTGGAAACACCTGAGGCCATCCTCAAGGCGAACCAATCTTTTGCAAATGCTTCCACTGTCGTCACGCTCAAAAGAAGCGACAGCACTTATGAAAAAGCACTAACTGCTGCCGATTTGGTTGCCCTGTGGGTTCGAGCCCAACGGAATACCGGTGCATGGCGACTCTTGACGCAGCTATTCACAATTGAAAAGGTCAGACAACATCGCGAGGAAGTCGTAGTGGCATATGATGGCAAATCAGGGAAACGGTTAGTTACTCGCCGACGTGAAGATGATAATGACAACGACGAAGAGTATACCGCGACGTATGCTGGGAATGATTCGAAAACCCATATCGCGTCCCTCAAGGATTCCATTCTGATGGACAATTTGGTGGAATGGGCAATCGTGAACCAAGTCTTCTTCACGCAAAAGTATATTGTTGAGGGGATAGAAAGCGGCAGTATTCCGGATGTATCCTTCGATATTCCCGCTGAAGCCCACGACTTAAGTCCGAGTCAAGAAACTTTGGTTGCTGCGAGACAAACCGAGCATTCGCGACCGACTGAAGAAAGGGTGGCTCTCTATAGTCAGTACGCGTCACTTGTTGGGTCCGTGTTGCTTATTCTACCGGGCGATCGTGTCCTTGATATTCCGGCGATGTTGCTGGAGCAACCGTTGATTCGTAAGGGTGATAAACCAACCCCGTTCATTGTCGCATCATACATGCCTTCGTACTTCGTTAAGCTGAAGCCTGGAAGTTTCGTTAAAGGTGCTGATTTCGTTCAAAATGATCGTCACGATGGTATCTTCTATCTTTTGCCAGTGATCTGTTTACGACAGCTTACGTATCTCCAAGCTTGCTTGAAGATGCGTCCACACGTGCCATCTCCAAAGGCACACGCGTCTCGAGAATGGGCGAGGATGAGCGTAAGTGACCTTCCTGGTGTTGTTTGTTTGACCCCGCGCCAACTCCTTCGGCGACTCGCTCAAAGCAAGGCAATCGATCGATCGATTGAGATTGCTGTTGCGACGAAGGCATCGATTAGAGATGATCCTGGCCGGGAAGATATGCAATGCTTAGAGAATCAGATGACAGATTCTGTGGAAAGGGAAGACAGGTCGCGATTCTGGCGTGCTGTCTCATTCGACGAACAAGAATGGGCAATGATGAGCAACATCAGTGCTTTTCCAGGATTGCGGACTAAAAGGGCCAATTTCCTTGCACGTACGCTGCCCTCATTAAGTCCACATTTGCTTCCAATTCAGATCTGATCAATAAGTTGTTGACATCGTGTGAGGGAGATGAGGTATCTATACCTTCCGCGGACCATCACGAAAATTACGACATAGCGATACTCCACAGCCCTGACGACAGGGCGGATACGACGGACAACCAATCTGACTGTTTCATCATGGAAGGGACAAGATCTCCCACACATCAAGACATAGCTGATGACAACATGTTTGCAATTGATATCGTCGTACCCGCGGGGGCACCTGACGTGTGTCCACCATGCGGAAACCACAGTACTAGGACATATTCGAGAGATGCAGTATGCGATTCCGTGGGGGAGAGTCTTCACGGTGTCGACGATTCTCTGCAGAGCAACACATGCATTCAGGAGTCTCTTGGTCTGACGAGTCAGTCTGTGTTAGCGTTGCCCCTAGAACGAGGCACTGGACGAGCGGAAAATCACCGCCCCCTACCCAACCCTTTGCAGAGGGCGTTGTGTCTGGATGATGTCGCAAGAGCAGGGCCACCTCCCACTTTTTTGACCCTAATCGAGTCCGCTGTTGTCGCTGCAACTCTCAGAAGCGGATTTCCCATTCTAGCACGAAGACTGCTGTGTCCACGGTACCGATGGCCACATGCCGACTTGCAGGTTCGCATCATCCAGAACATGGATAAACGACTCATTCCAACGCTTCCGCCTGAAGCCTTAGGCCTTGTCTTCAGTCTCGATTATGAGCGATCCTTAAGCGAGCGAGGACCAGTCATCGGTAGGGAACTAGACTATGTATACAGGACACCTCATCAGCCACTCAACATCGATAATATCGTTGCTAAGTGGCTCGGCCCTTCTGATTCGGAACGAGATAACAGCAGCCAAGGGGACCTACTTGAGAATTATAAGCGGCAGCACCTGTCCCATCCTCCAGGTCGATCTAGACGTCATCGTAGAGACGACCCCAGAAAGCAATCTTCTGCGCGAGAGCGTTTCGCACAGGCTTTCGCGATGTCTCAACACGACCGACAACACGGCCAGTCCTCGCAACGCCATCCCAGCGCATCCTCTCCACAGCAGGCAGACTTCGTACGACCTTCTGCGTGGGAAGGACACCCGCGTTGTCCTGAATTCACACCTCCAGGGCATTCGGACAGTCTTCCACCTACGTCACCGATAGTGAATGGTCATGCCACTGGAGGGGACGGCGGCCTAGCCCAGGGAAATGCCCGTCCACTTTCTGGACAGCATGCACCCACTGAGTATGTCGCCCAACTCCCAGATCGTCGAGGTGTGGTTCAAACTGTTGACCAATCGTATAACAGGGCATGGTATGGACACGAAACTAGTACTCCGGTTGGGGGATCAGGGACTACTTTCGTTGATTACACAGAGAGAATTCGGGGAGGTGGGCCAGAGAATCACTCTCGCCCGCGACTTGGAGACTTGCCGCGGAGTGAGTGGAAGAGGCAAGTGGTAACAGCGACGGTGCAGACGAGAAGTAAAGGAGTAGAATCAGATGATGCGATGATTGTTGGATTCGTAGATCTGGAGAAGAAAGAGCTGGGTCAAAAGTCCTTAGTTCCAGTTGACGTCATTTTTGTGTCGAATCATGGTTTGCTGGAGGCTCCTTCGACACAGGCATTACCACTTTCGTCTCTATTCGTGGCGGAAGCCGGGTCAGAAGAGGAATGCATCGCCAAAGCCTGGCGTGAGCGTCAAGTCGGGCCTCAAATTCTGGATGATAACAAATCTACAAAATCTGCCTCTCCACAGTCGAAGAATTCGTGTTCCACCGTCAAGGTTGCTGACAACGTGGACCCGGTCCACGAATGTCTTGACGGGTGCTTTGATGGCGTCGTCCGCTCGCAGCAGCAGCGATATGTCCCATGCAAGCTTTGTTGTGGAGATTCAACAGAATACTTTGCTGGAGCTTCTTTAGGTTGCTCCTTGGCGAGTTCGCTTCTGTGTGACCAACACTGTTCTGTGACTTTCTCCGGACCTTCGTCTTTGCTCGCGATGTCAAAGACATTACTTGTGCATATCGCCAATAACTTGCCAACAACGTTGCGTCTCCAAGCAGGAGGAGGCTGCTCACAGCGTGGTGGAATACTTTGGCACGACGGTCGGCATCAGGATTGGTGCTTATTTGTGAAGGAATGCGCAAGCCCAAGGCAACTAGCTCAAGCGTTGGTTATCTTTCTGGGCAGCGTTGACAAAGGCAAGCTCCCACTTTGGTGGAGATCTGGTAGTGCAGGCTGGTCGAAGGCTTGTGCTGTCATGACGCAGCCAACGAGCTCAGGTCTGGTCCTTCATCTCTACGTTCTCGATGCTGCTATCACTGATTTCGTCAACTATGAAGTTGCTGGAAGAAAAGATGGAACGCAATGAAGTGGTTCCGATTTTATTCTTATTGGGCTTTGAGGGGCGTACTTATGAAATCTGGGTATCAAATGAGCGACGCGGCTCCTCTGGTGGTTTCAGCTTAGGCGAGGGCAACGCAGTTTTGCGACGACAAGATCGCTGTTCAAGGACAATGCTCGTCCCGACCGGTGGTCGGTCGAACCTTCCCTTAATGGCATTTTATTCAGATTGAAGACGCCATCCTTTCCCATCTCCAACCGTGTGACCCTGTGACATCTCCTTCCGGAAGGTTCGTCGTTGATGCTTGCGTACGGAGTATCTCAGACCAGCGTCATTCAATAGGGTGACCGCAGGGTTTACGATGTGCTTCAGAAGCAGGCTGTAGGTATCGATAAGCGCTGACACCTCCTAATTCAACATTGATCTAATTAAAAGTTGGAGGCAGCTTACACTACAACATGAATGTGGGTCCAGAATAATTTCAATCTGCTATCAAGTCTATCAAGAATTAGTGGTTGTTGGCGGGTCCTCCTTTTGACTCTCCGTGTGTTTAATAAGAAGGCGGTCCAAGTCTCCGTCTTGACCCTGCTTCACTAATTGGACGCTACTCAGAGGAACAGAGATTGAGGAATTCCAGATTCGGTTAACGAGAGTGTCAAAGGATTTACTTACATCTTGCTCGTCTCGATCCATTTCTTGAATTCATCGACGGTGAATAGTCCATCCTTGTTTTCGTCCTGACGGAGCCAGACATTTCGTGAGACGACGACGACAAGACAAACTCGAACTCGAAAACCACACCGCACTTACCATCAATGCTGCAATCGCCATTGCCTCCTCGTGTGAAAGAGTGCGTTTCAACACGCGCTGAAGTGCATCTGCCATCTCTTCTAGGTTGAGAATGCCATCGCCATCCTTATCCAAAAAATGAAGTTTGTCTCCGATTTTCTCCTCAACACTGTCGAGCTGGGACTCGATCTGGTTAACCATTCTCGCTACCCTCGCCTTCAAACTGACGTACGTCCTGTCCAAAAGTGCATCTCCCACATCGGCGGCTTCCCTTGGAGGTGCGATTTCATTCAAAACTGGCTCCTGTTCAACCGTTGTTGTAGAGGTGGCAGCAGTTTCGTGTGTCACTGTCGACGTTGACAAAGTCCCGTCATCGACAGGTACAGCGTCAGCGCCTGCTGTCGTGATATCCGTGCCTGATATCGGCATGGCTTGGTCAACATATACCTTCTCCCCTTCCACTGTCACGGGAGCATCTTGACTTATAGCATCCAGAACGGATGCCTTTGATTTCTCCAGCTCTTGTCGTTCTTCCTCTGAGCTAGCGCCAAGCATTGCAACCTTGATTCTCTCGAGCTCTTTACGCTCCTTCGTCACCGGATCTGGATTAATGAGGTGTGAGATAGCATCCATTTCTTGCGCTGAGAGTAAATCTCCACTGTCGTCCTTCGTCTCTTCCAACTTTTGGACAGATTCTTCAACAGTGCCATCTGCGGGCACCGCTGTGGCTTCTGGTTGAGCAACATTCACAGCAGTTGCCCCTTCGAGCTCGTGCTTCTCCTTCTCTTTTTGTTCCTTCTTCTTGTTGGCAGCCTCACGTTGTTGTTGTTCCTCCAAGATACGTTCGTTCTGCGCCTCAAGCACTTCTAGTTTGATCTTACGAATTTCCGGATCGCTCTTCTTTTCTTGTGACGTTGCTACCTGCAGGACGACTTCGTTGACAATGTTCTGATCCAGGCCAGAAATTGCATCAGCGAGTCCAGCAACTGCCTTGCTGCCGTCATCGTCCGACGAAATAATCTCATCTCTCAAAAAGAAACTTCGACTCATGATCAACAAGGAGATAGGAACATGCTTGTTGACTGATAGATCCAACCATTGTTGCAAAGCTCGTCTGTAAGCATCCTTACTCAAGCCAGTAGAGCGCATTCCACGTTCTTGACACGCCTCACGGAGTTCCATCTTAGTAAGGGTCCCTATTCCTTCCCATAGGATACGCTGATCATCTTCCACGAGCGTTCGAATCTTATGCCGAAGCTGGAATCTCAAAAAGTTGTCACCTCCATAAGGAGGTATGTTCATGTATCGACACATGTTGATGAGCTGCATGCGGGGCATGTTATCCAACGTCAAGTCATCATGGAAGTGCGAGGCAAACTGGATAATAACGTCAGCGGGCAAAATCTCCCCGCTGCGAGCTTTTGCCATAAAATCCAACATCGCAGCTGCTGATTGTTCTTGCTTGACCGTCTCTTCCTTCTCAGACCCAACGGCATTTTGAAGACGATTTGCCGCATTCGTTTTCTGCTCCTTTGCCATTTCTTGAAGAGTCCTGAAAGGGGAGGAATCGGTTAGCACAGATTAGAGGTAACTGGTACGTAAACGTTTTGAAGCCTACTCACTCTTGAAAGAACTGTGCCATGGCGATACGTGACTGCAATTCACGTTTCATATTCTCTTCAGCCTTCAAAGAGTCTTGGAAGGTCGAAGGCAACATATTCGGAAAGATTCGCAACGCAATGGGTAGGGCGAATTCCATGAACGGAATGATAATGAACATACTGAAAGGAACCAATCGAAAGAGATCTTGCACCGTGCGAAGCAACTGTTTACGTTCACGTCGTGTCAAGGCCGAACCCTGCAAGGTGCGACGAAATAGTTTTCCAGCAGTTTGAACATCGGCATACAATAGCTTGGTGCCCATCCAGTAGTGATGTGCTTCGTGTTTGACAGCCTCCCACATGCTGTTCAAAGCCTGGCGCAGTTCTTTGGGATGGGTCAAATAGAAGAAGGTCCACCCGGGTAGTTTGACGAGGAAGTTGACGATTGCCTTGGTGGCATGCTTAATGGTGTCTTGTATTTGCTGAGCGATCGTAGCCTTTTTGGGTGCGGTGGTAGTGGTTGCAGTACTGGTGCCAGCAGAAGTACTGCTCGTTTCAGCGGCGCCGGGCACTTTCTCTGTGGTGCCATGATCCTTTGCTTTGGCGTCAGTCGAGAAATAAGCGCGACTGATTGAACGATTCATTGTCCTTGTCGAAAAATGGTGAACGGTTGGCCTATGGTTCTGGAGGTCAGCCAATACGCGCTGAGTCGCTCTGGATAGAAAGCGTTGGTAGCACAGGTGGGGCGTCAAATCTTTAATGGTTGCCACAGGGCTCTGCTGCTGATACGAGCCCAGTTGATTCATCGACTTCGCTGAAACATAGTCCACGGAAGGAGTGGTACTCGCAGTAAGACGACGACGAGGCGGCAGAGTGTTGGATGCGGCGTCTGAATCGAACTCAACGCGATTCCTCCCATAAAGGAAGGAGAACTGCTGTGAGTGTGACGGCATCAAGACATGATAGCTCAGAAGTCCACCTGGAGCGTATCTCATGGACGGAATCCCCATCAGGTATCGCTCCTTGTGTCCTTCATCGTCCGTCTGATGAAAGGGAAGAGACACTGCGGCAGACAAGGATCGCAAGAATTCTGACGAAGATCCAGGAATCTTTCTTCGAGATGCCGAAGCAACAAAGCTCCGTCGAGTCATTAAACGAGACGACATCATCGTGCTCTAGAACTTCGAAAGTAAGCAACCCAAAATAATGTGAATCAGGGTCGTCTCGACCGCGTTCCTTCCAACGGCAGCAAAACGAAGGGCACGATTACGGTCTCTTCGCAAATTTCTCACCTTTTTGCTGCTGAGGACGACGCGGAGTCTCTACCAAGGGTACTCGAGTACCAAGTATTGCACTACCAGTAACATATACGGAGCATTTTTGTAGTACTCAAGTACTGTACACTTCACAGCCTTTGTAGTAGCATACAACGTTTTGTACACGTAGCATTTGTATGCATTTCCCCAACTCTGTCGCAGGGTTTGTGGTTTATCAAATCCGTCACCGTCCGTCCGATACGAAAAGATCCAAGCATTCGTTGCGCAGGGCGAATCTTGGTTTGTGCTGTCTCGCTGTCTCTCCACAGACCAGCTGTTCACCCCTCGACTCACCGACGTCAGCCACAGATTTGGACATGTCGACAAGCAAGTACGGTACGCAAATTCATATATCGTTATGATCCAGGTGACATACGACACTCTACATACGTTTAGTGCTTGTGGCCAGCTGTCGCAGTGTGCTCAGAACCCGGAGACCAACATGCTCAGATTGCCATATTAGTAACAGTTCTACAGTACTGAAGTACTTTATTTGCATCCCACACCCAACGGTGAGCCACTCTATTTTCTCTATTCCGAAGATGAAAGTTTTATCTTGATCCTTCTGCAGAGAAAATTCTTGCATTTCTCTGAAACTCCGGTCGTTGAATTCCGCTTGCCGAAAGCTATCAATCTACCATTACTACTAGACCAATCCTAATTACGGTGTTTAACAGAGCGAACAAGAGGAAGAACAAAAATTGATTACATGAACATGCAGTCAAGTTTATGTCACAAGTCTTGTTTACATCCCTTACAGGAATAACATATACAAGAACAAACATGCTAACCCTTGTCCTTTTTGGTGAGTTGAAGCAAATGCAAAATTCTAGCTCCTCCTCCTTTTTGGTGTGTTGATTTGAAAGCAACATTCCTCCTCCTCCTTTTGGCGTGTTCACTTGCAAACGCAATATTCCAGCTCCTCCGTTTTGGCATGTTGAGTTCTCCAGTACTACATAGAATTGCAGTGTCTCCTTTTGGCATGTTGTTGACTTGTACTATGCAAATTGCATACTAATTTGTTCTCTGAATACACCAGTTCAATATCCTCCAGATTACCTCCTCTTCCTCGGTTCACCAGCATGCAATTCACGTCACAAGCAGTTGCAAAAGATGGCTTCCCCTCCTTTGAATCTTAGTATCCAAATCAGCATCCTTCATGTTAAGTAGCTAGTAAAGGCAACAGGAAACAGGAGCGAGGAGAATTCATGAGAAGTCAGAATGTGTCCAGTTGCTGCAAAGTATTCTGTTACTAATGAATGATGATGAGGATGTCATCAAATCATTGCTGTCCAAAATGAAGAGAAGAAAGAGCAGGAACTACAGCACAGGACAAGAAGGCATCAGCAGGTTGATTGGCATTGCAAATCAAACATACTGTTGTATGCATGCAAACAGTGAGTCCACGTGGTTCATGATCAAGCAACATGATCCTCCTCGCGTTGATATCACACATTTCTTGCGAGAGTTTGTTGTCGGTTTCAAGGCTACCAAGAGGTGCCACAATGGTGCAAACGACAGATGCGGCATCAAGGCAGCATCTATGTCCATCCTTCTATGGTGGTACTGCACTGTATGTACTAGGAGTAGGGTGTGCATAGAGAACTGCGGATGACTTACATGAGCCACAAACAGATGTATTGGAAGATGTTATCCAAAATATAAATGCACCTTTCTTGAGAATAGTGCAAAGGCCTTATGCGATCATGATAGTATATTATCACTTCATTATGCAGCCAGCAAAGAAGACCAAAACCAAATGGGTGAGTATCACTGGTGTGCAGGTTTTCCTGGTACCATTCTTGGTGGATGTCCAGATGAAGCTCATTACTTGTTATTTTTCTTGAATGTGACCAATTTAGAGACCAACACTCCTGACTTGCTGGCTTCAAAATGACACGCACAGCATCCACCTTCAATGCATCACTGTTAATAACCATTGGTGTATCTTGCCAGCAACCCGCGGCCATCTGGCATGATGGAATGACAAGACATTGTGCTCGCTTGATCCATTCATGGCAAAGTTACATTCGGGAGGAGAATTATGGATGATAATGCATTTCTTGAGCTTCTTTGAGCTTTATGCTTGTGATGCTAATGGTGAAATTTTTAAAGATCATAAACACGGTTCCTGGTTACTTGTTGACAATGAATGACTGGTACCACTGACATACAACAACAATTCCCCCGGCAATTATGTGGACAATCACCAGGATGGAATTCCAATTCTCTGCATGGCTTGAGAGCCTCCATAAAGATGTCAAAGGCACATTGATTATTCTTAAAGGTCAACTGCGGACATGCTTTGGTGAGACGCCCATGTTGATTGTTCGAGTTGAGCGCGGAGCCCAGCAAGGTAACTTCTTCCCGTCGGAGATAATCTTGTCCACTCTCCCCAGACCAGCAGCTGTTCTCCCCTTGATTCACGGATGTCAGCCACAGATGTGGACATGTCGGCAGGTGTTAGAGTTCGGGTTAACAGAACCTGTCGACGCGTGGGTCGAAATAGGGTTCAGGTTAGAAACCAGGACGTGACCGGTTACGGGAGACGCCCCCAATAGGTAAGCAAGTGTCTACTAGGACAACACTGACTACTGCTGCCTACTAGTGTGTCTTAATACCGACTTGCACTACAGATCTAGGATGCTTTCTACCGGTGAAGGGAATGATATGTGTCCTATCGGTCGGTCTATTGCTACTACTACTCTAGTATATGAATGTACAAGAGATTGACTAGCAAGAAGTAACTACCGGTAGTAGTACCCTGAGGGCCTCCTTATCGGAGCGAAAAGTTGGCATGAAAACTGACCCCAACTTTTTTTGGCGTCTCCCGGCCTTATCGATTAAAAGTTGCTCGAAAAACCGAGTTGGACCAATCGCAACTTTTCATCGAAAAGTTGCTGTGAAAAGTTGGGGCCCAACTTTTAACAGCAACTTTTCGATGAAAAGTTGAGATGCTTGGAGTCGAAGGAATCATCTTGCCCATCCGTGGTATCTTCGGAAGCAGACCAACATCCACTGTTGTCGAACAAAGGACAAAGAGATCCTGCGAGCACACATACAACACTCCTCCTTTGCTTTTCTGGAGTCCTGCTCGTCATGGGGCAGCTGTTGAGCGTTCCGATTCTTGCTGACACTGTTGTTCAAGAAACTGGTATTGATCGTCATCCAAAGACATTCTTGGAATGTTTCATCGACGGAAAATTGGATACACAACGCTACCTGCAGTACAACAAGCGCTCATATGAAGAGGACTGTACACAAATTGCAGACCTTCTTTTTGGTAAGTCTCTTTTGCAAGTAGAGGATGACGAACAGGATGCCGACTTGTATCAACAAGACGTTCAACAGCGTCATGTGAACAAGAAAAGCCGTAAACAAAAGCAAGTGGTCATGTACACGGACACGGCTACCGGAACACGACACCGTTTGTTGCCCACGATGTCAATTTGTTAAGAACAGATGTTGGTGCTGCATTTTATCCAATGTCCTTTGTCCTATTGTAGTACTATAACTCTGTGCAACGGCAATGATGTGTTATCTTTCGTCTCACGACAGTTTTGTCGTCAATTCATCACAGGTACAACATGTACATTGAGTCCCCTGATTTGGAGAATCCCAGATTCCATAAGGTATTCCGACGGCGCTTCCGCTTACCATACAAGTGCTTTTTAGAATTAGTTGAAATGGTTCAAGAGTGCCCGTTGTTCGGACGATGGAGCGACGGTAAGGTAGATGCCCTTCGTCGGCCCGCGACTCCGATTCCACTCCTTCTGTTGTGTGCCCTAAGATATGTTGGTCGAGGATGGACGTTTGATGATTTGTCCGAGAACACAGGCATTAGTGAGGAAATCATCCGTGTCTTTTTCCATAAGTTTATCGAGTTTGGGAGTACTGTTCTGTACAAAAAGATACGTCGTTGCTCCAAAAACCGCAGAAGAAGCACTGGAGCACACTGGACCGTATACAAAAGCTGGCTTACCTGGCTGCGTAGGGTCAATGGATGCCACCCATATTTTACTCGAGAAGGTTGAATATCGCTTGAGGCAAAGTCATCTTGGCTTCAAAAGTTCGCATACGGCACGCAGCTACAATATCACTGTGAACAACCGACGTAAGATTTTGGCAACTACCACCGGTCACCCATCCAGATGGAATGACAAAACTGTTGTTCTCTTTGACAATTTTGCGGTTGCACTCAATGAAGGTAGGACACTGCAGGATTGTACGTTTGAACTGTATGACATTGATTCTCGAGGTAATGTTGTCAAGCAAAAGTACGAAGGTGCCTGGTTGATTGTTGATAACGGATATTTGAATTGGCCAACAACCGTCCCACCGTTGAAGACCTCATGCAGCAGGCTCATTGTTCGCTTCTCACAGTGGCTTGAATCCATCCGCAAGGATGTCGAGTGCACATTCGGAATTCTCAAGGGACGCTTCAGAATTCTCAAGACTGGAATTCGATTGATGGGACAGGAGTCAGCCGATAAGATATTCCCTCACCTGCTGCGCACTTCACAATTGGTTATTGAATGAGGACGGACTTGACAAGGATTGGGAGGATGGAGTTCAGAGCGATTGGGAAGGGAATCTTGGCTTTCACGACATCCAAGATGTTGAGCATCATATTCCAGATGCGGTTCGGAGGCTGATGTCTCGAACCGCACTACGAAGCTACGACGTTTCTGGAATGGGATTTGGTAGCGACGCGCGCGATCAGCAAAGAGAAATCACATGGGCACAGAATTTGGAGCAAGGAATACCAATTTCCCTTGCCACACCTGAAGGAATGGGACAATCTATAAGTTATTCCGCACAAAGGATACGGAAAGTCAATGACCTGACTTTACATGATTTCCGATCAAAACTCATTAGACATTTCGACATTGCATTCAAAAGGAATGAGATACGGTGGCCAGGGAAGAGGAATCGACAAATGCAATGGAATATCTAAAAGTACTGTTAGGTGAGTTTGACGTTTGCAAATGTTTGAAGTGGTGACGACTTCCAAGATTACAATCTCACAACGTGTACGTGTGCTTGAAGGAAAGTTGTCCTGTGTGTGTACCATACTACTCGTCCCTTGTCGCTGTACTCTGAGTACTTTGGAAGCGATCGATGTACTCGGAGTTCCGAGTACACTGAGTGTGCACGTGTGCACTTACTTGTCGCGGTACTCTGACTACTCCGAGTACTCTGAGTATTTTGAGTATTGTGAAGAATTGAAGCACAGGACGATGCACTCCCTTGTTGCAGTAAACTTCGGAAGCGATTGTTGTACTCCGAGTTCAACGTACACTGATTGTGCACACCCTTGTCGCAGTGCGAGTACTCTGAGTACTTTGGAAGCGAATGTTGTACTCCGAGTTCCGAGTACACTGAGTGTGCACTCTGGTGTACTCGGTACTCCGAGTTCCGAGTACACTGAGTGTGCACTCTGGTGTACTCGGAACGAGGCAATGCATTGTTGTAGTACTCTGAGTTCCGAGTACACTGAGTGTGCACGTTTGCACTCCCTTATCATGATACTCTGAGTACTCAGAGTTCTCCGAGTACTTCGAGTATGAAAAAGAATCGAAGCACAGTTGAAGCGAGTGTTGTACTCGGAGTTCCGAGTACACTGCTGAGTGTACACTCCCTTGCTTGTCGCAGTACTCTGAGTACTCCAAGTACTTCGAGTAGCTACTTCGAGTGCGAAGAGATTGTTGTACACTTCGAGTACATGTACGAAGCGAGAAGCAGCTGTAGGAGTACTCCGTATATTTCAAGCAGTTACTTTGAGTACAAACATCGTTGTACTTTGAGCGTAAAGAGGAAGCGATTGTACTCCGAGTTCAAGTACAAAGCGGAGCAAAGGAAAGGAAGCAATTGTTGTATGCATACTTTTGTTAAAATTCTCCACCGTATTAATTGTTGTTTATCTTAACTAAATACTTCTCATACTTTTGAATCCTATGGTAACAAATATGTTGTTTTGGTGTCACTCGTCCGCATCGTTGTCGTCGTCGACAGTAGGGAACACAAGTGGCAGAGGAGGCTGAAAGTGTTCCCTTATGTTGTAGGTGCAGTCAGCATATTCTTCTTTGTGTTCATTGTTTCCGTCCTGGCTGACAGACTCTTTAGGAGCTGCTGTACTACTTGCAGGGGTTAAGAACCCAGTACCATGCGCGATCGTGCTGGTAGAGATTGACGAGGAGTCACTTGAAGATTTTTGCCGTTTGTTAGTTGTGTTGATGCCACCACCAAGCACTCCATTGATCATGTCATTGGCATCGCGATGTCTAACCGACAACGAATCTTTTCTCTCTTGAAATTGGGCAGTCAATGCTCGCTTTTGGTTCATTAACTCTTGAATCTCCAAAAAAATTGAATCATTGCGATCCTTGACTTCCCACATCTTAGCGAACTCCATGCGAGTATCAATTTCAGACTGGATATTGGCAACTGCGGTCGTGTAATCGTTATGGAGCGTGCGACGCTCTTCCATCGAGCGGGCTGCATGCAGCTTTGCCATTTCGATCTGCTGCGAAAGAGTAGCCCCACGGCGAAAGGGGGACTGGGGTAGTGCTGCTCCAGTGTCTCGTTCTTTTTTCACAGCACGAGCACACTCTTTTCTTACCTGCTTTCGACTATTCATTCCCTTTTCGTCGGGACGTGAGTCACCAATCTGGAACTGTTTTGATTTGTATATGGCACACTCCTCATTTTCTACGATGAAACCCCAAAGGAAAAAAGCCAGCATTCCAGGAAAATACCAATCCTCGGGCATTTTGTCAGAGACTGCAACATCTGCCTGGTTGTCAAAATCCTGCTGGTCCTCTCTCCTTGCATTGGTTGGTGTCTCGTTATCAGAAAAGACGTCATCATCAGCAGCGTCATCATCTCCAAAACTGGTACTTCCTCTGAGACGGACATACATACGTTCACGTATGAACCTATGATAATCGTCTATGGACTTTCCAGATGGAAGTGTCCCATCTTTGTAATCACTGTCGGAATCCATCGCGCAAGCCAGCGCTTTTCTTCCATTTTTTAGAACTTCCTTGGCTCCTCTCATCATAGTGAGAACCGAGACATCGACTGGGTTTGTAAAGTTTTTTGATGTCAACAAAGATCTTGTAATGCCATCAGGCTTGTTTGCATAGATAGAAAGCATGCCACCAGAAGTCTTCTGTGGGAAGAAACAGTCCTTAAGTCTTTTGTCATATTCGTTTTGCGACAACAAGGATGTCGGCAGTGCAGCCTCAGTACTCTTCTTATTGGCACTCTGCACATTCCGGTCATCATTCACTGTGACTGGGACATCTTCATAAAGATGTCCGAATTGGTTTATACCAAGAACCATCTGTTCTGGTAAAGTTAGTTCATCGGGGTCACCCGAACCGAGGATACTTTTGCAGAGCAACTCTCGTTGTTCTTTGTCCGTGACACTAGAAGCAGAACGAAAGACAACAGAATCATACGCAGCAAAAAAGACTGTTCTCTGCAGTTCTTTCATAAACTTTGAGCCACCAACAAACTTAAGGGGCTCAAGTTTCTTACTATTTGACTTCCGCAACGATGTTGGCATCATGGTCACAAGAAGCAACCACGGGGTGTGGTGGAATTGTGTCCAATAAAAATACTGGAGTATGGAAAAAATGCAACACTACTACGAAGAAAACCCGGAAAACGCAACTTTTTTTGTTTTCACGATAAGGCCGGAGAAAAAACATTTTCTAAAATAAAAGTTGGGGGTCAGTTTTTCATCGCAACTTTTCGCTCCGATAAGGGAGGCCCTGACTTCTGCCAAGTGTCTCAACTCTCAACATACCTACATGCAGTACAGCTCTAGGGATCAGATTAGAATGCAGTGAAATGACGTGGTCAAGCTGTACCAATCAGCATGCTCTCTGTAAGCTTCTGTCGTCTCAGCCACTGGAGTACAGTATGACCGTAAGGAAAACGTGAAGGCCTCAGTACAGTGACGTCATTATTGACGTCATTTCACTGCATTCTAATGGAATCTTTCTACCAGTGCAGTGAATGATACGTGTACTATCGGTCAGTCTATCGCTATATGTAAGTACAAGAGACTGACTACGCACTTGTGTAAATAGCGGAACTTAAACTCCACTGGAAGATAGGCTCCAACGACAGAATCCGACAGAATC